>RYZW01000133.1:0-120371 GCA_004367215.1 Colletotrichum trifolii | reverse complement strand
TATAGGTAGTATTCCCTTTTTACCTATACCTATATCCTACCCATAGACCTAATGGGTACCTACTACTACCCATAGGCTCTAAGAAGTATTACCTAGCTGGGTACCCATGGGTAATTTCCAAGCCTAGCGGTGTCCATCATCTTGCGCCCAGGTCAGACCCTTGACCACACCGCTGCCAGCTGTTGGTAGTCGGAGCAGGGGTACTTTATCTAGCAATCGTCAAGAGACCACGAATACGCAATCAGATGTCGTAGCCGTGCACCCTTTTGGCAATCTGCGTCTGACATCCAGCTTCTAACGGCCGAAGACGGGTGTAAGCTGCTGCTACCAGGCGTCTCATGCGCTCAAACATTTCGTATGAATGGGCATTGAGCTGCTTGAATTAAACACCCATTGAACCGCCGCCAAGTGACGTACCGTGACCGCCTGTTCCCAGAATAGCCAGCTGATTCGGTGCCTAAAATCAAGGTTGCTCCCCTACTCCCCAGGATAGAGAGGAGTCTCGGGGCGAGGATCCGGCTTGCGGCAGCCTCCTAGCACAGCTCAACCACGACCGGAAGGCCGAAGCCAGTCACCCCGTCGTAACTCTACAATTCATTGCGGTCGTTGTTGGAGGCACAGTACATGAAGCCAGGAGTGGCACGCAGCTTTCTGCCCTGTGCACTTTCCTATTCGAGCGAATGCAGCAGGGATTGCTGGTGGCTTTCACATTGGCCAAGTGTGATATGTTGAAGAATGGCGTCAGACCACCGCTTCTTGTGTGCCCACGTGCAACAAAACCAGCCGCTGGACTATGTTTTGCGCCTTGTCCGGTTGATGAACAACTGATGAATCACCTACCAAGGAACAGCAGCCTCCTTCCTATTTGCATCGGCCGGGCTGGGGCGGTTGGCACGATGAATGGACTGAGCATGTGTCACAGCCAGCAACCCAACGGACAAGATCCATCTGCCCCGGAGGAAGCTGGGGCTCCCAAGTAAGCCGTGTGCAGTGTATGGATACGTCGTCAACTCTGCCTGATGTGGGGTGACCTTGTTTGGTGCCTAGGTGTCAACAAAGCGATCCAGCGATTCGAGTGCTTCGAATCGTGGAATGTCATACTCCGAGTGGGCGTCGTGAAGCAACCAGGTCCACAGTCGCCTGCATCAACCTGGTCGGTTAGCTCAGTTGGTTAGAGCGTGGTACTAATATGCAACCTCGCATGTTGAGTAATGCCAAGGCCGGGAGTTCAAGCCTCCCACTGATCATCATTTTTGCATCTGATGCAGATCGAGTGCGGCTTTCCAAAAGGAAGCGGTAGAGAGTTCTTGATTAACGAACTTGCGAAATCCATCCCTCACAGTGCTTATCAATGCGATGAGTGAGTCACTGCAGCAACTCGATCCATTTCGTGCAAGTTTCTTGGAGACATCAAGCTCTTGCTGTTGGGACTTTGCTCAACTTTGTTGGTAATGACCTCATGGAGTATGATCGTGCCCCAAACTCCACGGCCTTGACAGTCCAAACCCAGGAATTCCAAATGCCATATCGGCATTCAAGGTCTCCGTCTCGGGCAAGACTCGGGCTCCGGCATGCTTGGGCTGTGGTGCACCGTCTTCATCGACTCATTTGCCTCATGTATCATGCCAAATGGTATACTGGAGTTCCCGTTAGCTACACCTATGTAAGGAGCGTTTCATCCTTCATACCAAAGCCTGTCGGTCTTCTCGGGCATCTACACCTCGCTACTCCAAGTTCATTCAAAGGGCGTATCGGTCTACTTCTCACCTCCATGTTTCATGGGCTCAGCTCGGCCTATGAGCATCTGGTCTATCCTGAGAACTAGCCCAAGTCACAGGATGCCGAATTACATTGCGAAGAAAGTATTGATGATTATCCGGGGTTTGTTGAGTTTCAAAGTATTAATTGCTTCATCTTGACTGTATCGTTGCAAGTGTTTGCCCTTGGGGTCTCGTCGTCTTGCGTCGCCTCATCTATTCACTATAGCCCCAAGTGCCCGAGTTGCTCTGTTCATCTCAACTATCTTACACATTGGAATTTACGAACGCGAATTGAGCGCTGTGCGGGCGTCTACCACAACGACTCCTAGTATTCTCTGGACTAGGTGTGTTAGTCTCTCCCCACGATTCAAGCGCGGTGGCCTTCAATTGCTTCGTCTTATTGGTCCGCTGCAATTAACTTCCCTACTGAAGAAAATTACGATATACGTGAATGCAAGCCGATGTTTTGTTTACGATTGTGGCATGACAGGCAATCCATGCACACATGATAATATTTCCAGCATTCAGGCATTAACCCCTATTGGTACGTCTCCATTAATGTTTTGTGTAGAATATTGCTATATCTGTGGCCGCTTGGGAAGCATGCTCAGAGTTGTGGAGGGGCCGCGCGTCGCCTTTGATCACACGAGTTTGACTTATGCCACTACTTTATGCCAAAAGACATCCATAGAAACGCCCTAAATACGGTCCAGCTTTTCACAAATTCTTCTCCAGTGGCTCTCAAAACAGTTTCAAACATGCGGGAAATTCCTCAGGTCTGGCCGGGCAGTGACTGCGCTGGCACGGGGTGTCCCTCGTGGCCTGGGCAAGCATTCCACCACGCTTCGTCAACCACCACTTGGCCGCTGAAACCCCAAAGTACGGTATGAAATCAGGCCGTGTAACAGTAAACATCATTGGCAGACGTGTCCGGCAGAGCCTGACGCGTCGGCGCTCGTCTCGACGGAGATCACTCTCCGAGATGAGGCCAAGGTGCTTGAAGATCAGGAGAGAAACTCGGTCCGAAGTGGAGCTTGACGATGGAGGAATCATCGTCTTGGTTGTTTGTTCTTGGCTAATAAAGTTATCGATTCTCAACGCTAGTCGCCAAGTTTCTGGAAGAATGACGGGGGTTTAGACGAGGAGGCTAGCGCCCCTTGCGTGCCAGTCACCTCAGCGACAGGTAGTCTGGCGGCCATGTCACCGCGGATCGTCTGAGCGACGACTGGAAGCCACTGACGGGACGTATGAGGATCCCGGAATGTGGGTGTCTCGTCGATCAGGGGCAGTCTGAACCCTCATTTCCTCTTGGAGATACACCCAAAGTCAGATCCCCGAATCCGATCTCAAGTGTTGCCGTGCAAGGACAAAGAGGGCAACGAATTGAGAGAAAACCAGTTCTGGACTTGAAGTGGATAGGCGGGAGGGACGGGAAGTCGCCCAGCGATATCCTAAAGCGACGAACTCTGGCCCGCCAACGGGACAAAGAGATAGCCTGGATGGGGGGGCTTGAGGCTGAAGTGTATGCGACTGCCGCTCCTGGGCGAGACAACATGTCTCGATGTTTGATTAAGCTGATGTCGTGGCTTGCACCTCAAAGAATGGGCAAAGGCCTCGAATTCCCTCGGCGATGAAAGCGGCAACCATCCCGTGTCTTGGAGGAATGGTGAGATGGGGTTATATATCCAACATGAGACTGCTCTGGACTTTGGAATTGAGTCCCTTTGCTTTTCACCAGCGGCGCCCTTTTTGGTCTACTCTCCCTAGACACTTCAGTGTTCATTTTCCAACCAGCCTTTGGGGTGCCACTTCTTTGACCTGGCGGGAACCATCTTAATCGTCCTCTTCTTACAGTCCTTTGCTTGGTCTGCCGATATCAAATCGTACATCCCGGCGATTACAACTTGAACATCATCAACCATGCGTTTCTCTACGACAACAACCCTTTCTGCCGCGCTGCTCTCAACGCAGGTTGCTGGCCAGATTCCCCTCCTTTCAACGGCCACCGTCGGCATCCCTACAACGGTCGATCTTCCCACCGGCATCATCCCGATCCTGACGACCCTGACGTCCACCTTCAGATCCACGTCAACATTGGTCCTGTCGCTCAACTCCACAGCCTCGCTCAACTCTACAGGTCTGTGGAACTCGACGGCTTCTTCCACAAGCACAAGGTCGACACTCACGACGTCTCTGACGACCTTTGTGACGGCGACTTCCCGGCCACCGTCAAGCACCTCGGCCAAGCCGCCTGCTTCGACTTCCTCCCCCCCTCTGGCATCTACTTGGACTTCCTCTCGCCCTCCGGCTTCTACCTCGGCGCCCCCGACCAGCGGCATCACCGCCGACCAGCAAAAGGCCCTCGACCTCCACAACGCCGAGCGCTCGTCGCTCAGCCATCCCTCTTTGACGTGGGATGCCGATCTCGCCAGCGACGCCCAGGCATACGCCAACCAGCTGTCTCTCATCGGCCAGCTCATCCACGATCCCAACAACCGCAATCAGGGCGAGAACCTCTACTACCAGTATGGAAGTTCCGCCCCGCCTTACACGGCGGCCAGCACGTGGTGGTTGAACGAGAAGTCCATGTACTTTGGCCAGCCGATTCCCGAGTCCAAGAATGGATATGACTTTGCAGCCTACGGCCACTACAGTAAGTCATCTTCATCTTTCCATTCACAGTGAACACTTTTCTTACATTGCTTTAGCTCAGTGCATTTGGCGCTCAACCAGCCGTGTCGGCATGGCCCAAGCCACTTCTGCGGACGGAAAGACATTCATCGTGGCCCGCTACTCCGCTGCTGGAAACGTGTAAGTCAATTCATCGAGTGCCTGTGACTTTGTGCACTAAACATTCTCCAGTGTTGGAAGGACGCCCTACCAGGGCTAAAGACCCAAGTACTGTTATTGGGAGATCGGTAATGAGAAAAGAGATGCGACGATTTCCTTTTGAACAGCATCCCATATCATGATTGGATGTGGTGATTCTTGAAAATACTTTTAGTAGTAGACATAGAATATTAGACAACAATTCTATCCAACTTTGTGAATGTTTGATCGTGCTGTGGCCTTTGCTGAAACGCAGCGGCACGCATGTACATCTGTCACATCTTCGCCCGCTATCCAATTATTTTGGCGATAGCCTTGGTGAAGGAACCTCCGGTGGCCTCGGTCAAATGGTCGCTATCCGGTGTGAGGAAAAAAACTGCAGGGCCACCGAGACGAAAGCCCACAACTGGCGATGCTAAACACGTTGCACGCAGCACAACTATTCAATCGAAAGTTCTTGAACGAAACAAGACTGCCGACATGGCCTTCTAATGGTATGGCTACGAATTCCTGACTTCTTAAGTCTTCCATAGCCTTCCAGGGCCTGGTTTAGCAATGTGTATGGCCTTCTGGCTTGGCGCGCATGATTTTCCTGGCACCCATTCTCCATCTCCATCCAGTTGCCTCTGTTGATACCAGTCCAGCTGGCCGGTCTCTTCCCAAACTATCTTCACTCTTTCTCTTTCCAATTTTTTTGGCGAGCCATGCCTTCTTTAGACAGCCGCTGAGTTCGCCCTCTCAGCAGAGCCCTTCAGGTGTTTAGCATGATTTCAGGCCATGGAGCATTTAGCAACCGCGCCCGCTGTTTCTAGTACTCTTCAATTGGCTGCTCGTAGACTCGGCTAAAGAGTCACCAGATTTCTTGACGGTAGCCGACCCATGTGACAAGATACCTATCCTCTCCGGATTATGGAGAATCGAAGTCGAGTCCTCGATGCATCAGCCGGACGTCTTTGTTTCGCATGCGTTATCCCCTGCCACCATCGAGGTCCCATAAGCCTAACATAGCTTGCTTTGCATCCTCAAACATGGCATGTTCAGGCTCCTAGCCTCTGGACTCGTCTTCTCATCGGATTTGCAGAAGAAACGTGTCGGGTTACACGCCCAGATCGGCTGTTTGGTGGGTGATGATGTGATTGAGAGGTATGAGAAGAGCTTGGCCTCTTTCGTCTAATACCCTATCAGCATTGGTATAGTGATAAGTAGGTAATGGCGGCGAAAGATAAGACATGGACGCACTTATGGATGCATCCGGCGCCTTCCTCCTGTGTGTGTTGGATTGCATTAGGGCCATAGGGAAGTCTGCTCTCTTTGAAGATACCACACTGGCTTGGGGATTGCAGTCTTGAACCCCCTGGTGGCGATGTGCTCTGCCTGTAGAGGTCCTGGCCTTTCAATATGGCAGGTGAACTTTCTCCATATTGGGATTGGTGATGTGGCAGAATAGGAGTCTGTATTGTCAGGTGGATGTGAAAATGTCGGAAATATAAGCCTCCTTTCATGATTAAAATTGGAAGATGTCGTCAAAGCTCTGAGTGCTGAACCCGGTCCCTCGGATGGAAGTCGTGTGGAAAGGCGTTATGTGTAAAGCTTTGGCCAGGAAGGACTTACTACCTGGTCGATTTATGTACCTGGTCAGATAAGGGAAGTGGGAATGGCTTCATCTGGACCCTTAATCAGGAATACCGGGTACCCAAAGTGGGTGGTCGCTAGCCCACAGTGATGCAAAGCTTCGAGGTCGGCCCGCTACTCCTCTCTATGATTGTCCTGGTGGCTACAAAACATTTCGACACTGTCAAACGCATCTACAAATTCTGCAATACAGACCGTGGCGCTGTATTCAAAAGCATTGGCGTGTTTTGGAACTGTTAGTTTGTTGCAGTGTGCAGCCTCACATCAAGAAGCCAGCATGAATAGCCAAAATCGGGCTGTCGAATCATCTTTCTCGTCCACTGAAGATGCCTGGGCGATTTGCGGAGGGAGAGTTTCTATGTACGGCTACAAATGCAGTAAATCAGCTGCTGTACGGATAGTACGTGCAGACTCTGCGGCCAGTGAAAGTCATCGTACTATCTATCGGTTTGGTTATGGCAAAGTTGCAGGCGCAGGTGCTTTCGGTATATGATTAGGTAAAGAAGCTTACCTCTATCCCACCTAAGCTGCCGGATAAACCAACAGTACCTACCTATCCCGCCCGGGCTCAGCTATGCTCGGAATAGTCTTAGTCCGAGCCTCTAAGCCTACCGGCCCGGCTGTAAGGTCTATCCCCGCCGGGCATGGCCTGCCCGGATCCAAATACCAAGGTCCATAGGTACCTATACCTCCGTAGGGATTAAAAACGTTAGCGCTTCGTCAATTTTACCGCCTCATGTAGGATTTGCAGAGGTACCACTAGGGCCACCAGAACAGCCATTATCATCATGTAGCTACCTTGTGGATTGAGCTATTCATTATCTAAGCTGTTTTTCATGTTCATCTCACCTATCTCACTATGAGTAGTACATTCCCCATATGTTCTGGCCAATGTCGTGAATGTGGGTTAAGCCAAGAAGCTAACGTTTTTAATCCCCACGGAGGTATAGGTCGGGTAGGTGCCTACCGGTCGCTAAAGCGAATTTCCCCGCCTGCACATACCTGCCGTGCCCAGACCATCCGCGAGCTTTCCAACAACTGTTGCGGCAAGCTTCTGTACCAACGTTGCCCTGACCGACGTGCATCCCTTTACCTTCCGAACGAGCCCGCCGAATCGAGCATTCGATCAGTCACAGCCCGAGTTGGAGAGGAAGAACGGGAGGACAACAAACACACGTCAAGCGTGATGCATTGCCGAGGCTCGTGATGAATGCCAGCCTCCACAATGCGGGATGCCCAGGGCCCGACTTCGTCTATGCTAGATCACCTGCGATGCGACCGCCTCATCTGTACCCAAAGCCTGTGCCCGCGAGGCGAAGCGACTCGGATAATGTGTGACAAAGCTTATGCTATAATAAAGAAGAGAGGGAATGGCTGGTGGTGATACATGTTGTAAACAGTGCTCTCGGGACTCCATAGCGTTGTCTGCAGCCTACACTCCGTACCTGAACTCCCGGAACTTCTTCTGGTAATAAAACGTCGCCAATGTTCCGATAGCCGTCAAGGCAAGCGGCACAGGCGCCCGTGCCTTGGTCTTGATGGTCCTCGAGACGCCAGCACCAAGCAGGACGAGACTGCTGCCCAACGCCATCTCCGAGCCGTAGTCCTTGTTCTCCTTGAGCAAGTAACCTGCCTCTCGGTTAGTCGCTGTCGATTCGGAAAGGATCTAGACTGCCTCTTACCAGAGTACGCGTATGCTGCGCCGAGCCCGAGACCTGCGATCAGGGACGGCTTGGACTGGGTCTTGATGAATCCTGCAGTTCCACCCACGGCCACTGGAGTTTGCGTCAGAAGGTTAAGACAGTGAGGGCGATGCAAGTGCGTAAACCTACAAAGGCCTGCGAGGGTAAAAGAAGCATGGTGAGCCATTGTGCTGCGAATTATTCAATAGGCTGTAATGAGACGAACGGAAGGGCAGATCATTCACCAAATTGCCGGTTCGTCCGGGCGCGATCTTCAATGCCAGCAAGCTCCGGACCGGCAAAACGTCGGGCTCATTTCGCCTCACCGAAGACGCGAACAGGGGCGTTACAACGCGCCCCGATTGGTAGTGTCGTCCAAAGACTTCAGTAATCACCCTCAGACACCTGCAATTCATTGACTTCCCGTATCTCACAGCGGTAAAAACACTCATCCCGAATTTTGCGCATCGTGAGCAGGCATTCGCATGGGCCTTGAGACGGCAACCGAGCAGGTTTGACATCCACATCCGATATGGTGTAGTGGCCAACATGATGCCCTCTCACTCGCAGGAGAGGTTAGGCATAGCCCCGAGTTCGATTCTCGGTTTCGGAAGTTTTTGCTCGCTCTGGTGATATGTCACATTACGAGGAACTAACTGCACAAGAAAAGTGTTTGTTTGTTCCCTGTTTGTTTTGCCCCTATCCGTACTCTCAGTACAACTCTCCTTCCTTCTCCATTCTAATCCGTAAAATCATCCTGAAGCCCAAACCACAGAACCATCTGTTCTGCGCTCGACCCGTGTTCCCATCACTACGCTGGTCATGAAATTTCCTGAAATCCAATGCTCGCTGTTCTTCACCAAATTCATGCTTCACTGACTGGGAAGAACCAGCCTGCAAACCACCCCTTTGGGCTCTATCAAGAAGATGTTGTTCATTTCCATGCTTTCCGGCGTTGTTTCCGGAGACAGGTGACAGCCGGGAAACTTGCGGAAGAACATGGCGGCGGCGTAACGGAGCTCCATGTACGCCAAATGCTTCCCGATGCAAACTCGGGCACCGGATCCAAAGGGCGAGAATGCAGCTTTCGCATTTGCCGAGGTTGCCACTTCACCCCCTGGTAGCCAGCGAGTGTGGTCAAATCTGCCGAGGTGTTAGTTTCGGGCATGGTTGCACATTATGGAGCTTCTTCCACTTACTCTTCCGGATTGGAAAAGTTCCTAGAGTCTCTGTGAAGAGTCCAGGCCTGAGTCGAGACTTCCGTTCCGGCCGGAAAGTGATAGTCCCCCAGGCGGATGCCGCCATCTGGGACAACTCGAGGCAGAGGAGCTGGTGCTGCCCCGTACAGCCTCAGTGTTTCCTCAATCACTGCGTGAAGAACAGGCAGCGTCTCCAGGTCGGCGTCGGTGTAAGTCTCTTCCAAGCCCGCAACTTCCTCCTCTAGAGTCTTCTGAAGCGTCGGATTCTGCAAAACAGCCCATAGCAGGTATGTCAGCGTGTTGGACGTGGTGTCCGTGCCCGCAATCATGAACGAAGCAGCTTCTGTGCAGATCTCAGCCTCCGTCAGGGACCCGTCGCTCTTTTCGGCCTGGCTCAAGACCTTTGCGAAGAGGTTGGCGCTCTGGGGACCGGTCGTCCGCATGCTGTTCGCGACCGCATCTCGGCCTTTGCCGATGAGAGACTTGTGCGCGTGGAAGACGCGAGCGTTCCCGACGATTGGGAGGCGCTTCGCCACGGCGTGTAAAACGGGGAAGAAGAGGGCTGCAACGGAGCCCAAGGTTGCATACTTGATGTGCTCGAACCAGGGGTCCATCTGTATGCTTGTGAGACGGAGGACAGAGGTAATTGGCAAGATTGAAACGTACCTCTCCAGTCTTGAGAGTGTCAAACGACTGCCCAAACATTACGCGCGAAACGACGTCTCCTGCCATGAGAACCCACCACTTCCTCACGTCGACCACACCGCCCGAGAATTCCGCCTCGCGACCCATGGCATCGACGGCGAGCTGGACCTTCTCTTTGACCATTGCCTCCCACTCTCCTCTGAGAAAGGAGAGGGTGAAGCCTCTGCCAAGTAGGCGCCTTCGCTGGCTGTGGGCGGCAATGTCGGTCATCTGGAACAGACCATACGGTGGTTTCCCTGCCTCTGTAGGTCCAAAGTAGTGATAGTAGTCGGCCTTTCTGAAATGCGACCCCATCTTGTGGATCGTCTTGAAGGCCTCGAGATCCGATGTGAAGACTTGGGTTGGTGAAACGCGGACATAGGGGCCGTAGGTTTGGTGCAGTTCATGATAGTACTGAACTTGTTGCTGGCGAAGCGTCGCAATCATGCCTGGCAGCCCTGTGAAATGGGCATACCACGGTCCGGGAACGGCATTGAGAGGATTGGTAGCCATCTAACTCGTCCATCAGCTACAGATGGCAGATATGATGGTGCCTTGGTTATGTAATTACCTTGTATAGCTTGAAGAGGAGAAAGATCGTTGACGCCGCCAAGGCTACTGTGATGGTGGTGAAAGTCATTGCTAACTTCAGGTCCAAGGTCAAGATGTTCTGTCGTTCAGCTTGAGTCTGGAGCCTTGTGGTTTTTTTTTTTCAAGATAGAGAAACATTAGATATCATTTATATAGCAGTTGGAGGACACGTCTCATGAGAATAATAGTCATCTCTGTTACTACCATCATAGGCATCAGTAAGTCAATGACGTGTGTCAAGGCAGTTACAACATCACGGCATGACGTTCGAATCCAGCCCGATGGCCTACCAAGACTTTTGATTTCCAATCGACAGAAAAGACCATCCTGCGCATGTCAGCGGTCCTTTGATGCGACGCATCATCCAAGCATCAATGGCAATTCGCCAAAACCACGCCTCCACGAGTCCTCGCCATCGGCTTTCAGGTCTCGCTCTCCCGAAGCCGACCGCTATAATGCGCGACCTGTGTCTCACCAAAACGCCAAGAGAGTTGTAATCGTGTACGGCCAGTGGCTGTAAGTGGTCGGCGTCAAGGTGGGTGAGGTCAGACGGCGGGCCTCGGACTGGAGATTGGCACAAGATGCGTAATACCCCGCGTCAACGGTCAGGCCTCGGCGGTAAAAGCCCACCGTCGTCCGATCCCCGTGTTCAACCCATCGTCTTTTAGCTTCTGCCAAGTTCGACGTAGCCGTGTTTGGGGGAACGATACCTAATCTGTCTGTGCCTACTACCTCGCCAGCGTGTCGCGACCACGGGCAGACAACAATCAGCTTGTCCGTGAGAACGCCGACGACCGACTCGTGATGTTGTGCTGGAACAGGATTTTATCGGAATCACATTAATGACTTCATACATTGAAACAAGGACATCCATCATGACCCACTTCGCACGATTTAATGGAGTTCTGCCTCTATATGTCGATATATACTAGAGCCGCCGTCAAGTCGTCTTATCCGCCTTTTCAACCCAAGTGGCTTCCACCTCATTGCATGCTACGGCAAGATCGTTCCACCCAAGAGCGATCCATTTACCAGGATTCTCCGAAGCCTCTACGAAGTGCTTCACAGCCAGCACGAGCTGCTCAGCCCATTTCCGCGGCGCCACTCGGCCGACACCCGTTGCCAGGGGCGTCATGAGAATGCTGCGAATCGCCGTCTCCCCGTCCTCGCTCCTGTCTGTCCTGACGCGGCGGTTGTGATTGTCCACAGCGCAGAGAAGACTCCAAACGCATTCGTAGACGACCTCGCGGTCCCAGTTGACGTCGCCCGGCATGCGCATGGTCGGGCAGAGGGCGACTCGTCGAACGCCCCACACGTTGCGCGAGCGGGAACGGAACCCGTCGGGGATGCTGACGAGCGTGCACGTTCCGGGCGGAGCGAAGCCTCGCCACGTTTCGTACAGCTGCTTTTGTGCGACTCGCGTGAGGGCGAGGTAGTCATCGCGCGGAGATAGAGCGCGCGAGATGGCGTCGTCGAAAGCGCCGTCAAGCCTGCCGTAGGAGTTGGCAGGCGATACGATGGTATCGTACTGGACTGCTGAAGGGAGCTGCGATAAGGCGCACTCGTGAATGCTGACAGAGACGGACGGTGGCAGGCTGAGGGTTTGGCTGGCGTCCTGGAACGCTCTGCTGAACGACTCTTCCATGCACAAGAGCTGGAAGTCCGGGACTGCGGTGACGGTAGACGTTGTCATGATGATACTGAGGTTGACGATATGTCACAATGCGGATGATAACGTCGGACAGCTTGTTCAGAGTGGTCTTTGACTGAGCCGTGGAGTAGAGATGTGATGATGTTGCCAAGGTGTCCTGTTTGCCGCAGTAGTGCTGACCGACGTCTGCCTTGAAACCGCCCCTTTAGAAGTCGACACCGCGAGCTTGCTTATGCCAAAAATGGTTTGAAGCTAGTTTGTGTGTTGCAAAGTACGGCTTGTTTGAAATCCCTCCGTCTTTCCAGTCCCTCTTCTCCTGATCCCAAAAGCTTCAACCTCCAAGCTGAGGGACAACAGTTCCAGACCCAGCCATGCCATCTCCGGCTCCAGCGCCCCAATTGCCTTTATTCTTCGTCATCGCCCAGCCCCGAATGCATGCCTCGAGCGCGAGTGGCGCATACCTGCACAGTCTCAATGAAGATCCTCGGGCGAAACGTCCAATCCCAAGTTTTCGAACCGGCGACGATAATACCTCCGGAGCTCAATGGGCTCTTCTGGCAGGATATGCTCCTGCCCGGCAGCCGCTCTTTTTGCCAGTAGCAACAGCTTCTCTGCATTAAGTAGTACATGCAACCCACAGTCGGGCTTTTCCCCTTGAAGCGGTGACTATTTCAAGCGAAGCAAGTCAGCAAAGAACGACGCGAGTTTGGTGATAAAGAGAGACTCCATATGGCAAGTACCTTCATCCACTTCGCGCTTTCTGCAGCTCGCTGCGCATTGTGCCCATAGACGCAATCCAGGAATCGGTTCACACGATTCGTGGCCATTTTTTTGAAACCTGGCATCTTGAGGGAGTCGAAGTAGTACAGCCTCTGCTTCGGCCTCGAGTAGACGAAGAGCACCCAGTGGCGCTTGAGACACACTGGCATCATGATGAACTTCCTTTTGCGCAAGTCTTCGAGCCCTTCCTGCCGACGGGGGCCGATACCTGCGCCCGGGTGGGAGTAGAGCTGCAGCACAGATGGATCGACTACTTCGATAGGCAGGCCTTTGTGTGCTACGATGCACTGGAGGGATCGGAAAACGGCGCTGTCATCAAGGAGCGTGTCGGGGTCAAAGCTAGCTAAGCTGGCGAGCTGAGCTACCGGGCAATCTTGAGCCCAAAGACACCCGGGGCAGTCCTCAGAGCTTCGCGCGTCTAGACCGTTTCCAGGTCCATCCACCATGTTGAAGTCGCTTTTGCCTTGGCAGTCTTCAGAAGAGCCAGGGGATTGTAAAACAGTCGTTAGTCTTGAAGCGGAAGGTAGATTAGCAGTCGACTTCTTCTACCAAGCTTTGGACCTCTCTCTCCACTGAGCTTTGCCTTTGAGTCTCGATTTCGTTGTTTGGAATATCCCCCGACGCAAGCCAACGTCGGATGACCCTGAAGATCAATTCAATAACCAAGGCCTGAAGCGATACTCCCGAAAGTCGAAAATCAAAAGTGAAGCGATACCATTTGATCAGGTTGGTGATTTGTAAAAGCGAACGCGGTTTTAAATAAAGAGGAGAAGTCGGCCTGAGTCACCGTGATGAGCAGGTAAGTACGGGTTGTGTTTGGCAAGTGCTTTCTCAAACCCGAAGGAAAGAGCTGGCAGCAAGTGGTCAAGCCTTTCGAATGCCATTCTTGTCGTCTTTTGATAAATGAAATATTATCAAGGGCACCATTATGAGACGCAAAAAAGGCCATACACGCGCTGTTCGTTGGACGGATCGTAAAGGGTAACAATTCTACCCGAGCTCTTCTAAAAGAACTCTATCTCTATTGGGCTTCACGGTGTCCTGAATCGCTGTCTTCTCCTTCTCTTAGATGGTCAAGTCCTCGAACAACGTCGTAGCGAGATCACTCCTCAGGTCCAGAGTCTCCTGGAGAAGACGCTGCACCTTTGGTGAGAGCAGCAGCATACTTGTCGTGTTTGTTCAACCAGGCTTCAGCTTCGTTATTATACCGCTGCTTCTCCGCCGCAAGTCGTTTGCACTTATCCCTGTAACCTTTGAGGCGCTGTATAGAAGCTTTCGTGCCAACTGCCCAGCACTCGTGTAAATGTTGCACGACGACGGCAATCCGTCCCTCGATAGCTTCCTTTTTTCGGACACAGTTGGCAGACTGCAAGAGACAGTGACTGCGATGAGCGACAAGCTTGGCCGTGATGTCTGGATCAGCGACAGCCGTGCCGGGATCCACTAGTTCATTGAACGGGGAAAGAGTCGCCTGGCCCGTGGCTTTGGCATGAACCGCAGTAGTCTTGTCGTGACTGATCTTACTCGGTATGTCATCTGGCGATGATGCCCCCGAAAGAATTGCATCAGGGGATTGTCTAATCGTCCCCGACAAGACTCCCTCCCCGTGTTCCAGTGCCTCTTTTGGGCGCTCTGGTTCGTCTTGAGTTTTCCAGTCGCTAGGAGTTCTGGGCGAGCCCAAGGTGCAGCTGTTTGTAGTTTGCTTCTTTTGGGCCCCATCGTGGGAAACTTTTGAGCTCTGGTCCATGTTAGTTTTGTGGTTATCGCTGGGCATTCTTTCGGTGTTAGAGCTGTCGGAGCTAGTGTGTCTGGTCCTGGTGATAAAATGTGAGCAGCTGATGAGGGGACAGAGAGAGAGAAAAAGTTAGATGTTGACCCAAGAGCGAAAGATATTTTGTATACGGAAAACTGTAACCCGGATGAATTTCTGACCTACCCCGACTTCTAGGTTAGAGGGGAAAGGGCGGCTGTTATAGTTTTTGGATTTGCTGGGGGATAACTACTACTACTACTACTACTACTACTACTACTACTACTACTACTACTACTACTACTACTACTACTACTACTACTACTACTACTACTACTATTATCAGGGTTACAGAGAGCTAATCGGAGTTGGGGAACTTCTCCAACCACTCCTTTCAATCGGGGACTTAAATAGTCCGCAGAAAGAGAGATGCTCAAGACCGACAGTAGACGAGGGAACTGGACCAAGACCCATTCGTCCTAGATGAAAGCCAAGTTCCATTGATGCTATTCCGTGAGAATCGAGCGTGACCAACTGACAGAGAGCACGGAGAAAGTCACCAAAGCACGTGATGGCTCGGAGAAAGGAAGGTCCGACTGAAAAGGGAGCATACCTACCTACCTACCTTACCTACCTCTCAAGTGGGGACATTGTTGGCAAGAGCTACGAACAACATTACGGAGGAAGGCACGGCACTCCTGACCCGTGACTTCTTGTTCAGTCAGTTGGGCCATAATCATCATCATTGGGACCTCACCCTCGTCCACCACATCATAAACACTGCAGACCACTTCTCAATACTGGCCATCTCTGTTGAGCTGCCAACGTGGGCAATGAGAGTGCCTATGAGAACTGAGTTGAATGCAATTATCAACGTTGAATGCTATTTTGAGATTTGCTCTAGGCAAAATGAAGAGTATGCGTACAAAGAAAAACTCATTACGTCCATGTCGTTGTCTCAATTATCTCAATCGTGTTCGGAACGACCAGCATTTGCATATTCCGGCCGCTCGGAGACCTATCACCAGCTCATTCAGGTGATGTTCAAGTATCCGTCCGTCTTGTAGGCGATTCTCGAGCTCGAAAAGCTGACCCTGGCTGACAGCATCGCGCATTGTTTGTTGTCTCTGCAGTCTTGATGCTAGCCGAACATGACAAGCTGCGGCGCGACAAAATGCGCGTCGGGCATGGGCCAGGACCCATACAGATCCGGTCTGCTACGGGCGAGATTGCGATGAAGCGCGGAGAGAAGAGGCCAAAGAGGAGCCAGCTTGGGATTCGGGGGCGCCAGCACGTCGGCGACGGAGAGGAAAGGCAAGGGCTCGAGGTAGCCTGGCTGGACGAGCCCGCCAAGGGGCGTGGCCATGGCGGGAGCTATGGGCATTGCGGCAAGCTGGACGGGTTGGTACGGCAGCAGGGCTGGCTGCTGACACTCGAGCAGAGGGGCGGCCTCGGCGTGGTAGAGATTGGAAGCGAAGTAGGCCTCCTCGGCTGCGTTGCAGAGAGGCGCCGCCGTGGGACTGACTGGCTCGGGGGTGACGTTGCCGTCGCTGAAGAAGTAGTCGTCGCTGTCGTCCCAGGGGTCGTCGCTGACCAGAGCCGGCGGCGAGCACGCGCCCCAACTTTGGTTGTCGTGAAGACGGGCGGCGCTCATGGGGGGCGTGTACGAAGCGTCAGAGTAGACGCTCGACGCGTCGGAGGCGGAGAAGGTCGACCGCGAAGGAGACGACGACTGGTACTGGACGCCATAATCGTTGCTGTTGAAAACGTACTCGTCGTCCTGCAGAGGATCCGAGTCTGGGAGTTGAAAAACGGCCTTGACCAGCGATTCGCCGAGGAGAGCCAGGGCGACTTTGCTGGCCTCAGATACCGACGACGTGGAGCTGCCGAGATCGACGTCCAGGGTCAGGGCTGTGGCCAGGTCAAAGTCGAAGAAACCAGCTGAAGTGGACACTGGCGGCGGGCTGAAGGCCGCGGCAGCGGGATTGAGAATAGGCGACATGGCGATGAGATGGTCTGAACTACCGAAGGAGCGAATGTGTATGTTTTTTTCCTCTGGGGAAAGAAGATCAGTTGCAGAAACAGGACGCGAATGGTCGCTTCATTTCAGGTGGGATGGAATTGGGGATGGAGCACTTCATATGCGCCGGAGACTTTTGCTTTCGATCTGCGAGCCGCTTCCCCTTTACGCCGTGAGGTGCAATATGGCGAACCCGAGACGTCAAAAAGTCAAAAAGACGAACCGGTAGGGCCGTCTGGACGATGGCTGGTCTGCTCGACAAGAATGCATGATCCCTGGAGCCCGCATAACGTTATTTCCTCAGCTCTCTCAGCTCTGCGGCCAATGGGCGGATGCGACCAGAGACTCGATTGGATGCCAAAGTCTGGTTTTAGCCGCCGGCTTGGCCAATGAAGCACTCTCGAGTCTCGACGAGCGAGCCGACAGCTACCTTGGAGATGATGCGTCTCCATCTGGTTGGACTGGCACCCTCCAGCAAGCCCGATTGGGGCACTCTGGCGCGACCATTACGCATTTCAGTGGACTGCTATCCAGAGCACCATAGCAAAATTGTCCACATACGCCTTGCAAGGTGCATGGTGCATCGACTGTTGGTGCAACTCAGCCCACCGAGCATCGTGAACCCTGCTCCCACGCTTCTCTGCATAGTACTCCGTACATAGTTCGCATTCAAAACCTGCCCCCTCCCGATGGGGGTTTGTGTTCGTGGGTAGCAGGATGGGATGGACACGCGGGGGCCAATCGAGGCGTACTTTGGACTATTAACAGCAGCCTTCCAGGGCTGTACTGCCTGGACCAGGCGCCGTGCCGTGCATGTTGTAGGTAGATGATGCTGCTGCGTCTCCCTCTTGTTGGTTCATCGTCGCATCAGACCAGACGTTTCTGCATTACCGGGCGGCTGTTGGGGTGGCTGTACGGACTGTGCTTGTCTCATACATTTTCAGCGGCGGGTCGATCGACGAGACGCAAAGGTGGCCAACCTGGTAATTAGTACGAAGAGCGCATCGCCGTTGTGGAATGAGGCTATTTGCCGACATGTTGCCAGATTGGCTTCACGAAGAGAAGGAAATCAGCTTCGGCGTTTCGGCAGTAATCAAAATGACACTGATTCAGCCCAGGGCACAGACCATGGGAGCTAGGCCTTACCGAAGTCCTCGCCAAGTCACAAGAAGTTAGCCGTCTCGGCAAGCACGGAAAAGCCGATGACTAAGCATCTCCCATGTTCCATGCCATCTTGATTATGTAACAAATCTGCTGCCCGCCTTCCTATACACAGGGCAGGAACAATGCTTGTGTCGTTCCTACCTACTCTATCAACGCCATTAACCTCTTGGCCAGCCAATTTCGAGCTGGGGGCGGCTTCTCAGCTGCCAAAACCTCTTCCAACCACGCAAACATGTCAACGTCCTCTGGCCCCCTGATCCAGTCATCCTTCCAGTGCAACACCTTGTGGCCGAAATAGATGGCAAGGAATGCGGGAATGCCGATGTAGGCAGTCAGGAAGTCGCTGAGCGACCATTGCCCAGGAAAGAAGACGGTGAATCCGTTGAGGAGCAAAAGGTAACCCGAACCACACACGCCAAAATACATGCCCCATGGCTGAACACGTGGCTTGGACGGTGATTCAACGCCGTGATAAGCGGCAGCAGCCTTGAATTTGAAGTAGACGACCCCGCAGCAGATCCAACTGATGTACCCAGACGTGTTGGTCCGCTCTCGGTAACGTGCGCCGCGGCGACTGCATCTCACCGGCGGTGACGATGAGGTACTCGGGGGCGAGCACGAAGGCAAATGAGGAGAGGACCATGGCTTGAAGAAATGAGACGAATCTCCCGGCTGACGCATCGTGCACGAGATATGTTTTTGTCGCGCCAGGGTCCCTCCAGTACCGAAAGCCCAGCATATCCTTGTTCGGACCACCGCCAAAGAAGAGTACGACGGATGGGAAGATTAGGCCCAGAATGAGCAGAATTTTCAAGCCTGCGCTCCAGAACTCTGCCTCCCCGAAAGCGCGTGCCGGCAGACAGTTGAGGGCCACGATGACGAGCAGCAGAACGGTGATCCAGACAGCGGGGTTGATACTCGGGCCCCAGGGCCAGTAGTTGAACAGCAGGTTGACTGCGACGAGCTCATATGGTACGAGAATGCCAAGAGAATACCAATAGAGATAGCCCATGGCGAAACCCAAGCTACGCGAGACGTATTTGTTTCCGTAGTAGCTCATTGTGCCGCCAGGAACAGGTAGATATGTGCCCACTTCGGCAATGGCGGTGACGATGCCGTATACCATGATGGAAAGCAGCCCGTAAGCGAGGAGGAATCCCGGGCCGCCGACGCGGAGAACTGGGGCCGTACCGATGAACAGCGAGGTGCCGATGGCGCCTCCCAGAGAAATCATCTGAGCATGGGAGGCTTGAATCCACGGTGCGTCTGTTCGTTGGGCTGGACTGTCTGAACTTGTCCACGTTCGACCGAGCTTTGGCGGACCGAAGATGATGCTTTGAGAGTCGGAGACAGGTCCTGTAGTTTCGGGTTGTTGATGGACATGATCTGCTCCGAGAACAGCAGAGCTGCGGTGCCTTTTCTTAGGTGCTGTTTGTCGCAGACTGTCGAAAGAGGAGTCAAGTGGGATCCGTTCAAAGTCAACGAGAATCACTGCAATGAACCTGTCACTTATATAGCATTGGACCTGGCCATCCACCATATCATTGCTATTCGACGTGGGGAGCCTTCGGGCCAGTTCATCCGCATGCGGGGTGGTAGCGACCAAGTCACACCGCGTTGCTGTTCAGTTAATCAGTTGCCAAAGCATATAGATACCGAGTGAGATCCGGTGCGGATTTTGTCTGTTCGTAGTGGCATCGACTCCGTTCCGGCTGGGTATGTTATTGCTATCGTACTTCACCTCCAGTCTTCGATCATGGATGAGACCGAGATAAGAGCCTGAAGCTCGTGGCAGATCCTTACTTTGGCCTCGCTGCTCGTGTTATTTTCCTCATCGGTGAAATCAGTCATCTCAATGCTGACTTTGTCGCATTAGCGGCTGCTGGGGCAAGAGTCCAGGAGGAGGTTTCTTCTGGTGCTATGATCCAGCTCTCGCGCCGATCGAGGCATCTGGAGGCTCAACTTCGCGAGTGGAAGTGCCAGACGTACAACCGCGACGAGTCCTTGGTGCTACTCGCCGAAGCATACCGCCATGGCGCTCTGATTCACCTCTACCGGACCCTTCGACGACACGTTCCTACACGTAGAAAAGCAATCTGCAGAAAGATCTCGGAATCCGTTACTGCCATCTGCGGCATCTCAAAAGACCATGGCCATAGGATGCTATGCCGAGACTTCCATGATCTTGCCGCTTTTCATTGCTGGCGGAGAGGGGGACACCGCGGAAGAAGTGGACATCATCAGAGAAGCCTTATATGCTCACTCAACACCAGTCGAGGATTTCGCAACGTGGAAGCTTGTGTTGATGTCCTCGACGAATTGTGGCAGCGATCTGGTAGCGGCGCTGATGGAGACGACGAGTCAAAGGCACATATAGATTGGCTGGATGTTGCAAAACGTCGCGGCTGGAAGATGGCATTATTTTGATGTACACGGCAGCAACTCATGGTATCGCGGGTATCACAGTACATATGTCAGACTCAAGCTTCCAGGACATAGTCGTCTAGGTAGCCTACAGTCGAGAACCCAGAGATGGAGAAGCCAACGCCTCAATCACCTCGCTTGCGGCACGCTCCCCGCTTCGAACCGCGCCCTCCATGTATCCCTTCCACTCACCAGCCGTCTCGGTTCCTGCGAAATGCAAGTTACCACAAGGCTGTCTGAAACTATCACCACCGAGAGTATCGAGAACCCCCGGAGTCATGGACGCGCAAGGGCAGCCCCATCCGGACCACTCATCCTTTGTCCACTGGTACGTCGCCAAGCGTACAAAGTCACCTGCAATCTTGTCGTTTCCAAATAAATGCCCGAGCTGCTCGAGGAGCGCGGTTTCCCGGCCGCGGGCGTCCAGCTGCGACCACGCCCGCCCGGTGTCGCTGGCCATGAAGCAGGTGAGCACGAACTTGCCATCGGCCGGGATGCTGGTGTCCCGCACAACGCTCGCAGGACCGACAAAAGACTGCGCGAGACCGCAGAAGCCGCGGTCGACCCAGAAGGGCGTCTTGAACTCCATCATCGCCTTGGTGTAGTACCCGTACGTGAGCGACTGCACCCACGCTCGTTTGGCCGGGGGGAGTGGCGGGTCGAAGTTGATGTTGTTGAGTACGGGTCCGGGAACGGTGGAAATCACCTTGCGCACGGCCAGGACACCCGTGGTCTCCGTACGCGAACGAGGAGCATTTCCCATCGAACCCTTGGAAAGCGACGTTGCCCGTCGTGTTTTGCTCAATCAGTTCTGCGCCGAACTCTTGTGCCAGCGCAAACATTTTGGACTGGTTCGTGTCGTTGATCCACGCAGCCCCGAGGTCCACGACGCCTGGTTGACCGTCTTGGAGCGGCTGGCTCCATGTCTTTCCGCCTACTCTGTCGCAAGGCTTCCAGAAGGATGCACGAAAGACCGCTCTTCATGACGTCTCGTGCGGCAGTCAGACCGGCCAGACCGGCCCCGATAATGACAACATCTACAGACTCCTCGGCCTTTGGGATGGTCAGAGGTGCCTGGGGAACCTCGGGAACAGCAACGACGGCGTCAATTTCGAACAGCCATGTCGGCACAGCTAGTTTCGGGACTGGCACGACCGTGATGGCTGGACGGTGACCGGCCAGAAAACGCTGAACGTGGCGTGCGTGTTTGCGAGCCAAACTGTCATAGTTGACAATGTACAGAGTCAGTTTGGCCATGTCCTTGACGGACGCGCCGGCTGCGATGATGATCTTGCGGAGGTTCAGGAGGGCCAGGTGAATCTGAGACTCGTAGTCTTCCGGGATGCGGCCATCTGCTGTCGAGCCGGGTTGACCGGAGACGTGTACCAGCTTCCCTGGAGATGTCACCGTTGCTGGCGCGTAGTACGCGTTAGACGTGTTGCCAAGATCGAGAGAGCGAATGGTTGGAGCCATCGTATGGTGTGTCATCTATCGAGGAGACCCAAGTTTTGTGTTGAGATGAGGACCTTGAGAAAATGACGACATTTGAGAAGCATTAACAAATTTTGTGATATGTGAATGCGAGAGAAAAATGGCGAAAATGCGCTTCAAGTATTTTGCTCGGCTTCGGCTTGTTCGTCGGCTCTCATCGTGTCTGCTGTATCGTCGCCCTCGAGACGATAGCGCAGCCTCCTCGTCTACCCCGCCCTGGCTAGATAGGCCCGCAAATAAAACCATCCCATCAAGTTTCCCGGCCGGCCTTATCTATCGGACGGCCCTTATGCACGGCGCTCCCGGCGGGGTGGGGTTGCGTACCATGTAGATGCCTCCGGTTTCGTTGCCGATGGGATCCTACCATGACCAGCCCGACCTCGGGACGACGACAAGAAGGTGACACTGCTCAACCGCAGGTGAACAAGACTTGTTGGACTAGTTCTGTGCACTGAGCCAAACTCTCGTTCGTATTATCCAGTACCCAACAGCTATCAACAACAGAGCTGCGAGCCCGACACAATGGCCATCAAACCTCAACTTCACGATCCCTCGCTTCTCATCGGACACAACTTGATTGACGGGAAGTGGCAAGGCTCAGTATTGGGCCAAACCTTTGACATTCTCGGTGCGTTCATCACACACGGTGCGTGGGTTTCCGCCATCTAACGAAAGTCATAGATCTGCAAAGGTCGAAGTCGGAGGCAAAGCACGCGAGGACCTAGGTAAGGGTTCGGCTGAGCTTGACGCAAACCTCCGACTTGGGTTTGGTTGACGATACTCCTCAGGTCCCAACTTCTTCGAGCCTACTGTGATTAGCAGCATCAGACCGGGTATGAAGATCATCACGGACGAGATCTTCGGCCCCGTGGCGCCGGTGATGGTGTTTGACAGCGAGGAGGAAGTCGTGGATGCCGCCAACCGCTGCGAGGTTGGTGTCGCGTCCCATGTGTTTACCGACAGTCTGGATCGTGCGACTAAAGCGTCGGAACTGCTCCATTTCGGCATGGTTGCCTTGAACACAGGTGTTACCTATTTCAGATGCAGCAGCTCCGTGAGTTTCTTTCATCGTCTATGCAGTCTTCGAGCAGACGCGCCAAAACTTCATTACACAGCTTCGGGGGCATCAAGCACTCAGGCATGGGCAGGGAAGGAAGCAAGTACGGCATCGAGGACTATCTGACCACGAAGACGGTGGATATTGGCAACACGAATGTGATTCATCCTTCTCACTTGTGATACGGTGGCTAATGCCTATTATGACTGAGTGGAAGAATCTACCAGAAGAATGAGATTGGTGTTGATATCAAGAAGTTGATTTCGTAGGTATTCACATTGTCTGTCGCCGCTCACATCGCAAAGCCCGATTGCCCAACTCCGTTGAGAACACACTCTTCAGAATTGCGAAGCGACAATGGAGACGAGTTCTCTCGGCTGGAGTTGAAGGACTGCTGGGAGCCCCAGTCTCGCCTGCAAGTCTTAAGATCCTACATTATCGGATGTTAGCCCTCAAGTCATCATTTCTTTACTAGATACTCACACGACCAGAAGGGCTCTCATCGACAGATGCCCGAGTCAAAGTTGCAGTCGCCCGAGCAGCACTGGTCCGTTCCGGAACAGACCTTCCCGACGGCGTTGCACCCAGAGTCGGGCTTGCAGACACCACCACCGCAGAATCCGCTGCAGCAGTCCCGGTTGATGGAACATGCTCCGCCGTTCTTGGCACCGCAGTTCTGCGCCATGCCGACAGTGGCAAGGCATGCAGCTGCAAGTGTGAGAAGAAGAGAGTTGAATTGCATAATGTAGATGGCGCTGGAGGTGTGGCGGAAACGAGGCGGAAACGCGTGGCGTCAAATGACTCTTCGTGATGGGGAAGCAGATGCAAAGTCCGAGCCTGAGCAGCAGGTGGCTGGGCTTTTATTGACAGAGTCGCAAACCTCCGGACCACCAGCTCGGGATTCATCGAAAGGCTCGCTTGCAACACGAAGCTCTGTAACTTCTGTTGTGACAGCAGACGTGAAAGGCGAGAATTGCCAGATTAGATAGTGTTTCTACAACCAACGCCCACATCCATGCTCTCGTTGAGGAACTTGGGCAAGGTTTCAGCATTGGTGATCGTAATTCAGGCATTTAATATCGAGAGGGTCTGGTGTTGATTGTATACTCCATCTCAGCGCCATGGTATGTAGTTAGTTTCTGGCAAAGAGATGAAGCGATCCACGATCCCCCCAGTTTTCACTTTGCGGCCTGCAGTGCTGCTTCTTTGATCGTACCATACAGTTCTGCCACCATCGCATATTGTTGAATTATTGATAAGCTATCCAAGTCAAGTTCGCTCGGCTCACCAACGTTGACAGGCTGAGGAACCAGTCGTAGATTCGTCTTGAAGCGCCAACACCTCTGCGAAGGAAACTTGAAGCTTCGGCTACGGTATCCGCCTTCGAGATTGCCGACAGCTCCGAACTGCTCGTCGTCTCAGTGTTGGACTCGGCGTACGCCGTCTTCGCGCGGCTTGCTCCTCGGACTGTCTGCCAATGTTTGCAAGGAGAAAGAGGCATTTTGTCTTTGTGTTGGCTCAAGTTATGAGCATGTAATCAGAACTAGACATGCCATATGCCTGCAGTAGTCGCTTGATTGTGGCAAACGCGTTGACTCGCGTCAGTTTGGCGTCATGGCCTTCATGTTGTCATGTTTTTTCTGCACAAACACAATCTATCCCATTTGCGCGTTATCTCAAACCCTGCCCCGTCTTGCCCGTGAGCCAGAGTCTTCGCATTTCTTTTTGATGAGGTACACTCAATCCCCGCCCTCAGCTGTGTCACTTTGCTTCACGTTGCTTCAACACGGCTGTACTTGACCGAATCTCGCTATCACCTTCGCGTGGCCATTCCGCCATGTCGTTCAGCTTTAGCTTTACTTTCTCGTGTCCCGTGAACTCACAGCCTCCTAGGCCTTCCATCAAAGGTTCCGACCAAGCTCAACCGGCGGAGACATCGCGACGGCATTGTCTCAGCCTAAGCCCGACTCCCAGCCGACACACGACCCCCATGTTCGCGATCGGCCAAGGATCAGACGGTGCTTCTGATCTGGAGGCGAATGGGGATGTCTTGAGTCAAGCAGCAGCTGGAGACCCGCGCCATCACCTTGTCTCGGCGACCGCTGCGTTTGGCGCCGAGGAGCATTCGCCGCCGAAAGCACCCCTTTTTCCATCCGGAGCATCACATACAGCGGAGTCTGCGACCTCACCAAATCAAAGAGCCAACGATGACATCTCAACAATATCTGTACGCCAGGCGTTCATCGCGAGTCCCCAACCCGGTGCCAGCCTTACGGAGCGTACTCCGCCTCCGCCTTTGTCCGGGGACTTTTCTTTCGTCGCCAAATCCTCGTCTCCGCTGGGCTATGGTGGGCATTCAACACCGGGGCCTTCCCAATCTCCTGTTCCTACACCAACCACGAAGCGACACAGGCCGGACAAGGCTCCCGCTGACCTTGATAATGTGACACAACTTTTCCGACAGCTTTCAGTTGATGGAGCGACCGCCGAGGTGGCCAACGGAGCGACCCGGGAGGCGCCGATGAGCTCCGGTTCACATGAGGCCATCAAGGAACTCGTTGATGTCACGCAAGGTCTTGGACAGCTATCAGTTGAAGGAGGCACTGTTGACGCAGCTCACGACGACGTAGCTCAGAATGCTGCGCCGACACTGGGCAGCCAGACTGACGCCGCACAACCCTCAGAAACCACGACAGATGCCGTCCGTCTTCTTGGCCAATTATCCGTTCGCGACAAAGACGGGCCTGGAGTGAGGATTCAGACTGGCAAACGCCGTAAGAAAGCCCGGTATGCCAGTTTCGTCGAAGCGAGCGGCAACAGAGTTGTTGTTACCGCCAAAAAGCGACCCCCTTTGGATCTCGACCACCACGGTACCATTCTATCCTGGATCGTCACGTACGCAACAGCCTCGACTGCAAAGAAGCAATGTATCGAGCAGAGCAGCCGGTTCCGCTTGAAAGTCGTTCAAGCACTTCGACTGACTTGCAAGAGGCTCTGCGAGGTGGTGTCCCCTCTTCTCTTGCCACAGGTTTCCGTCAGCCTCAACGCCGACTCCTTGGATCGCTTAGAGAAGTTTGCCCAGAACACCGACGTTGCCCGCGGAATAACACACTTTCGCATGAACCTAGCCTTCTACTCCTGCCGATTCATGTCGGACCCGACGGCCTTTATGTCATACCAGATGAGATGCCTCGAACTCAGGACAGAAAGATTGGATCGCCTTTACCAGGAAGCATATGAGAAATCTACCGATGCCCGCGAGGTGGAGAGGTTGCGGCTGCTCAAGGAGTTTCACCATCGGCAACTGAGTGGAAGCATCAGCATGCCCACCAGAGTCGGGTTCCGAGACTACGAGCGGCAGTATCGACTTCAAAAGAAGGCCCTCGTCGGGGCAGGGAAAGACTACCACTTGCTGGCGGACAAGCTCGCCCGTCTCGCAAAGCGCATGCCCAACCTCGAAAGCCTGGAGCTGACCGACATGGATATCCCTCTCGACTGGGAAAAGACCTACCGCGAACCCGGGCTCGCCGGTGTTCGACAGCATTTCGCCGCTCCTATGCGATGGGAGAAGCACGACATTGCAAGTATCGCCCCTCTGGCCGCACCCATGGCTCTCTTGGTGAAGTTGCCCGTGGCGTTTGCACGACATGGCGTGCTACTCAAGAAGCTGGGCATCTCTGTTTCCCCTTCCTGGTACGACAAGTACTCCGAGTTGCAATCGGAAGAGGCAGATGGTCGGGCATTGGCGCAACTTGAGAACCATCTCCAGGAAGTGAACATCTCCTTCGCGCCCCGAGACCACGACCTCGTCGTCGAGAGACGCCCGCTCAAATCATACCATGTCGACAGATACTCGAAGCAGATCGCGGCCATCGCGTCCCTTCTCAACCCCTTCCTATCGTCGACCCTGAACCCCACGAAGCTACGGCTCTGCGGCGAGGCATTTTCCTACCCGCCAGGACGCGTCGATCAGTCCGACTGGCCCTTCCTATTAAATCTCGTCGACATCCCGGAGTGGTCGAGGCTCGAACGACTGGAGCTCGATCACTTCTACACCCCGCTGTCGCGGCTCACCATGCTGCTCGGCAATCGACCAGCGCCGCTGACCGTGAAGCTGGACAACATCACGCTGGTGGACGGAACATGGCGCCAAGCACTGGACGAGCTTCGCAGGAAGAGAGATCAATGGGACGGATCCGTGTTTGTCGAGAGCCTTTCCTCGCCCAGGGAGCAGCGGCCGTCGGACGACAAGCCTCCCGAGGTGGCGAGCGGTTGTGAACCTGAAGGGATGAAAGACGTGATGTGGCATATCCAGGGACAGTCTTTCGGGGTAGGAGGGATGAAGAGCCCGTTGGTCGATGGTCCCGTTGAGAGGGAAGCTATTTACGATGGTATTCGCGCTTGTCATCTAGATAACCCACCTTTGGATGCGGAGAAATACAAGGAGAAACAGAAGAAGGGAGAAGAAAAGAGAGATGAGGGCAAGGAGAAGCACAAGGAAGAGGATGGGAAAGGTAAAGGAGAAGAGGAATGGGAAGATGTGGAGGAAGTGGAGGAAGAAAAAGGAAAAGAGGCACGTCCAGCCATCGCCGAGGACGACGAGTATGGCTCAGATGACGAGTCCGCTGGGACTAGCCACGGTTCTGGCAGCGACGGTGATGACGAAGTCATTGACGAACAGGGAGCCCGAATCATACGCCCTTTCGACAGCGAATATGAGGACTTGAATTACGCTATAGAAGCGATGGATTCCGATTCCGTTTTCGAGGGCCCGTTCTACGATTCCGAAACTGGAGAGTATGAGTTGCAGTACAACCCGCGGCGTTGGAGATACTGAAGTCTATGTGCCTCGGACCATTCAACATCTGGGCTCTAGTAAACATAGTCTCTGGTTTGCGATTCATGTTCAGGTAGAATACTCCCGGTGCCTTCACTCATAATTACTGGTTTTCACTGTTGATGATGCTCTATCTTCCATGTACCGGAGAACTCGGGCTTGAAGCAAGAGCCAATATCACATCACATCACTATTATTACTACGCGGTATAGATGTGAAGTTTGGTGTATCGTTCCGCGGACCCGAAAACCACACAGACGACTTCGCCTAGGCCCTACTTCCGCCGAGCCAACCTCTCCTCTGCCTGCTCGATACGTCGAGCTGGTGTCGTCCAGTGGTGTCCGAGTACTGCAGACGATACGTCTCGGGGCTTATGCGGCTTTGCCTGATCGTCTCTTCCGCTTCCCTGCTGTCTCTTCCATACATCACGTCCCACATGGCCTGAGTAGCCGGCGACACCGTTTGTGCTACGGCCTGCCATGACTCCCAGAGCACGGAGCCCTCCGTCCTCGTGCAAAATAGCCACATTGTCAGTGTGACTAGCGCAAAGTGGCAAGCAACAACCCCCAGAGCGATGTAGAGTCCCGTCGACGTCGTGGGAAGTAATTTGGTCGTCGCAAAAATTGCGGTGATGCTCTCCGCAGAGCCGGTGGCTTCGAGATTGTTATAGTACCACGCCTGCCGCTGACGGGTGAAGAATGACTGCAAGGCTAAAGGAAGCCGTCCCGTCCGTAACACGACGTCTTGAAATTCGGAAAAGTAGAGGCTGTGGGGAGTCCACTTGCTAGCTTTCCAGAGCTCCGATGTGGCGTTGATCGCGCTGAAGCCCTTGCCGTCGACCATGTTCTCGTAATGGCCGCTTTCGAAAACAAAGCTTTGGGTGTTGGCGAAGTCGAGTTTGGTCAGGTTCTGCACCTCGAGGCGTAGGAGGCCGCGCTCTTCGAGGAATTGCGGCAGCCCATCGCCCCCGAGGCCGGCCATCTGACGGCTTAGCGGTTCGGTGTTCCAGCCGCCGGCGCCGATGAGGGGGTTGTCGGCAAGGGGCGGAGAGCTCAGGTGCCAAGTTGGCCTCGGTTCCTGCGTGATCGGCGAGCCCTTCATGGAGACGTTGTACATTATAGTTACGACGCTGTGGAGGCACACCGACACCTTGAACAAGTCTTGTGCGCTGTCACGGTCCCATACCGATGTCCACACCCCTTCTTCGTTGTCGTTGCGGGCTTCGAGATTGACATTGTGCCAATCCGTCTTTTCCACAGCTTTGACCCAGTCCATGGTCTGAAGCCCGGTAGAATTCGTGACGACGAATAGCATCGTGTACTTTGAAAACCTCTCGTCCGTTGGTGACGTGTAATAAATTTGTGCCGGGGACAGAAAGAGTGGCCAGGCAGACGTATTTGTCGATCGGATGAGGCCAGCTTGGAAGTTTTGAGTGGGCAACTCGTACTTCTCGTATGGCTCCCCTTCCAGGGGCTCGTACAGCAAATCGTCCGTCATGCCAGCAACAGAGCGCATCTTGAGAGTTCCGTTAAAGGCCCAAAGATCGTTTCCGTTAGCCTTGTACACTCCAAGATCGGGCATTTCATCGACTCCTGGCGCATAACAAGTCGTCCTTGTGTCCAAGACGGAAGCAGGACCCTCATATTGCATCAGGTCCGTCCTTGAAGCTTCGTCTGAGAATGGCAGCATGGCCATAATGCGGCTGCCTGTATCGCCGGTGGTTTCCACGTCGTTGCCATCGTGGCGATCTAGCTCGGCGAATCTCCATGCAGATACGGGCTTGCTCTTCCACTGCCCAGCCGAGAGAAACTCATCTTCCAGGGACGTGAACATGTCGAATTGTGCGTGGACAGGTATCTCCATCGGGACAGCTGGACCCGGGATGACCGTGTCTGTAAAGTCGGACAGCAAAATCGTTGAGAGAAGCGCCGTGGTGACGACCAGGAGGACAGTCCACGTCGCAAGCAGGGTCGGCCCCAACCGATGCCTCCCGAGAGCTTCGCGCGCGCCGCCGGCCGTGACGAGATCCAGAGGTCCCGAGCCGGAGGCGCGCTTGATGGAGACCATGGCCGCGTCCGCAAGCGACGTGCCCGACCTCTCGATCATGACCGCTGCCAACGCGGCCGTGACGAGCCCCAGCTGGAAGGTCATGGAGGTTCGGATGGCCGCCGCGCAGACGGTCACGACCTGCGGCGCCGCTCCTTGCCGCACAATGTTATTCCAGAGCGGCGAGGCATCGTGACCGGCAACGACGCTGTAAGTTTCCACCCAGAGGTAGACGAGGATGGCGCACGCGGCCAGGATGACGGTGGAGCCGATGACGAGAATCAGAATGCTCTGGAGCCCAAGGGCAACTCGCCATCGCGCCCATTGGGAGCTGCGGGTCTTTGAGGATACGGATGAGACGCTGCATATTGGTTCTTTGCACTCGTGGTTGGGGTTGAGAATCGCCGTCTCATTGTCGCCATCGTGGTTGGCTGCGGATTCGCGTGAGGAGGATTCCATGAGGTCGGATGTGAGGTTGTTACGAAGGTGAAGGAAACCTCAAACTAGTTAATTTCTTTCCGAGAAAACTCCTGCAGCATTTCTCGCTTTTGAAGCTCGTCTGCGCCACGCCCCTGCATAATTATAACCGGGCTTCGCAACTCGAAATGGCTCAGCTGTCCGAGTGACTCCACAGCCAACGAGTCTCTGCAGCATGGGATCTATCGCAGACCTGCTCCGCTGTGCCCATGCCGTCGGCTATCACTGATAATCTTTGCCATCAAGTCTTCTTCGTGCTGGCAGGCTCTCATGTACCTTAGTTCCTGCGTCTCTGACGATGCTGCTTGTCTTTGCCTTGAACTTACGCCTTCTTGAGACAACTGCAGAGACACCATAGAAGAGTGTGACACCGATACGTGCCGTGATACTGAAAGCCCGCTTTTCTGACCGCGTTTCGCATGTCGACTGTATAATGCGTCAGCGCTGTTGATGCTGATAGTACCTATGTCGTGGGATCCACGCACGTTGACTTCCTCCTTTGCATGCTGCAACGCGCAACGTCGATGGTGACGAGCATTGACATTGATGATCAAGAACGAACAGCTGTTGAAGTCGCTGGAACGATTGATTCATAAGATCTTCGTAGGCATGACAACGTATCCTGTTAGATACATCACTCCCGATTCTGGGTAGACTTTGATAATCAACGTAACGAGCATCAACTCGATCCGCGAAGCCAAAGCTTTTCGAAGATGGTGCCTATCTATACCTAGCTACTGAAACTGTCTAATATGGGAGGCAAAGGAAGAGCATAGGAAGCGGAATAAAAGAGACTGTCTCGCTTATCTGGCTATCATTGGGTACTAAGATAAGGCATCTTCCCCAGATCATTGGAGAGTTCCTGTTCAGTTGTCAACGTTTCGATCAGTTTCTTACAGACCATCATTACTTTTTGATCACATACTTTCGGAAAAATGGAACCTTTCTTAATTTGTAGTCTCTAGAAACGTAGCCGAGGCGATGGATTTACCCTACTTCGCTCACCTTCTCGCGCGCCCCTACTCAGCTGCGCCGGTTCTCTGCCGGGGCTCTATCACGCCAGAAACACTGTCAACTGTCTATCACCATCATCGAAGATCGCTGACCGCACCAGATAGTTAACACAGTTCGTGACACGGGTACTTGGGCTTCTTTGGTCCAGCTCTACGAAGATCTCTACACTTCGCCAAAAGGTATGTCACGCAACGGACAAGAGAAAGCCTCGCATGGCATGGCCACTGACTGCAGCTGGCCCTGTAGTTACTGACATGATCGAGGAGGGGTTATTATGTATGCAGCCAAATGGTATGCTTGAGTGACAAAAGACGACACAGCACTCAAGCTGACATTATTACGCCAGCAAGCTCTTATGACTTTGACACATCTGTGTGATTATGAAATTGTCAATGCTCGAGAACACATCGTCGTTCTCACCGGGTTGGTTTCTTTGCACTACCGATAGCAAGGGCGTCTCAAAGCTCGGCAGTCACCGAAAACTCGGTGAATATGCCCGGCGGGTTGCGGTGACCCACGACCTCGCTCGCGGCCTTTTCTACCTCGGCTCTGATATCCTCAACCTCCTCCTTGGACAGCCGCACACTCACCGATCCGACATTTTCCTCCAAGTACTTGAGCTTCTTCGTGCCCGGAATCGGGATGATATCATCGCCCTGCGCCGTCAACCATGCGAGCGCCAGCTGACCAGGCGTGCAACCCTTCCTCCCCGCGAGCGCCGCGAAGCGGTCCACCAGCGCGAGGTTCTTGTCAAAGTTCTCGGGGCTGAAGCGCGGCACGACGCGGCGGAAGTCGTCTGGCGCAAAGTCGTCGGCGCTCTTGATCTGACCCGCGAGGAACCCGCGACCCAGCGGCGCGTAAGCGAAGACGGTGATGCCGAGCTCGCGACACGCGGATAGCAGGTTCGTGCCCGTCTCATTTTCAATGTCCAGCTGGAACGGGTTGTACTCGACCTGGACGGCGTCGACGGGCGCCACGGTGTAGGCACGTCGGATGGTGCTGGAGGCGCACTCGGATATGCCAATGGCCTTGATCTTGCCATCCTTTTTGGCCTTGGCAAACAGTTCCATCGTCTTCTCGACAGGCACCTCGGGGTCGAGGCGGTGAATGTAGAGGAGATCAAGGGAGTCGACGCCCACTTTTCGGAGGCTGCCCTCGAGGCACTCGTTGAAGAATTCGGGGCTGTTGTCGGCCGAGACGTTCCATTCGCCCTTTTCGTTGACTGCGAAGTTGATGCCAAACTTGGTGGCCACGAAAATGTCTGCGCGACGCTCGGGGTGAAGCTTGAACCACTTTCCGATCAGCACCTCGCTGTCGCCGTAGCTGTTGGCCGTATCCCAGTTCGTGTAGCCGAGTTCCCAGGCGCGTTCTAGAAGAGCCAACCGCTCTTCGTCATTACTAGGGAGGGTCAGAACTGTATCCCAAGCCCGGGCACACGTAGAACTGCTTACCCGAAGGGTCCGTAGGCCGCACTCAGACCCATCAGGCCGAAGCCGAGGGCGGGCACCTGTCGTCCCGTCTTACCGAGAGTCTTGGTTGGTAGAGATGTGGGAGGTGCCATGGTGGACTGAGAGAGGAGCTTTGTGAGGAAGAGGTATTATGGTAGTAGGAAGGCGCTTGTCAGTTGGAACGTTGGCTGGAAGACAGGCATCTAAGTGCCTTTTTATCTCATCTTCCCCGTACACTACGAAAGGTAAAGACATCATTCTTTGGGCGCTCAACAACGTCCCAGCTGGGTCCGTTGGCTGGTAAGGTCGTAGTAAGGTAGGAAAACAGATGCCCATTTCTTAGCCAGTGGCGTGTATACAGTCTACTAGGGCGAAAAGGAGTTTCATCTTACTATAACACCTTATAACCCGAGCAGATATTGCAGTCGACAGATCCCAGTACAAGACCGGTCCAGTTGCAGAACCCTGTAGACATGTCCCGGTTCTGTCTTCCTGCTCGCCGTTAAGCGAATCGCACCTTTATCACCGGACCTTAACACCGCAGAGATGCACCTGCATAATCTGATGGCTACGGATTGTGTGCGTCTTAAGTCCGAGATAGTACTTGCAGTAGCACTTCGTACCGGAGGCTTACAGTTTGGAGACTTGAAGAAGTGTTTGATGCAACTTAAATGATGGAAAATAAGTTTCAAGTCATTTGCTTCTATTCACTTTTCCCAGCTGTAAAGGTCTGGTAACATTTCCAACTTTTCGGGTTTCGGCTTAGTTGTGAATACCAGTTCTACCAGTTCTCACCTAACCATTGCTATCTAGTTTTTACAACTGGATGTCATCCATTATCAAGAAATCACCAAATTCTTCCCGGCCCGGGGCCCGGACAATCAGTACCCGACCCAGGTACCCCATCGACTCCCCCCGGACATGTTCCGCGGCCGACGAAGCGGGCCGTCCCGGAATCCTCGGCCGGCGTGGCTGAGTCAGCCACAGTATTACATAAGACTCACGATTTCGAGATCATGCAACAACCGCCACTCATAATGACACCCATCATTTATTCTAGCCAAAAGACGACATGGTGTTTGAGTAAGCATGCCACCTCCGCCCAGAAATAGGTCACAAGAAAGTTAGGCGAGAAAGAGTTTTTGTGTAGACATTACACAGTAGGATTAGAGCTCAAACGCTTCCTTCATGCGCCAGTCAGCCCGCGGGCAACTACCCGACCCAGAATCATCCGCCGGGATCACCTTCGTGTTTGACCGCTCCGCCGGTCCGGCCGACCTTCTTTGCAGCGGGACGCGAAGCCTCGCCCCCCCGAAGCCGGCTCCAGCGACGCAACCAGCCCCGTTCCACGCCGAACCGGCGGCAGCCTTCCAGATCTCCGTCACGTCCTTCAACATTCCGAGAGTCCAGTAAAGACGACAGGCGGCTGGCTCATTGATGAACTGTGCAGGAATACCGGTCTCGAAGTCGGCGCGCCGGACTTGGTCAACCATGTTCAAGGCCGCGTCGGTGCTGCGGATCAGGGGTAAATCCGTCAGCTGCCACTCTGGATCCTCCTGTCTTGATGTCTGAGCCTCCTTTTGCATCACGGCTTGAACGGTGTTGCGGAGGACGTCAAAACTCATGGTGCGGTGTCCCTTGGTACCGCCGGCGCCCTGCATGGGCTTACCGTTTGGCCGACCTCCTATTACTACCGTCTTGACATTCCCTTGGGTTTCCATCAAAGACGTGAAAAGGGAGCAAGTCGAGGCACAGGAACCATCGGTCAAGAGAATGATGTCCCTCGACTCCAACGGTTGTTTGAAGTTTCGCCGGTTCCCGTAGCCCGTGAGGCTGGCGCCCAAGCCGGCGTCTAGGTATGGACTGTCCAGATTCCACTTGATGAGTTCTGTGAATGAGTCGCCGTTCCACATCCTCGGGCCGAACTTGGCCTTGAAGGACGTGAAGGGCTGGTATGTTGTGTTCAAGTCCGACAGATAGCTCCATGGGCTGTTCCGGGCAGCCCCGGAACCCGCGCCATCGCCTTCCGATATGGCAGAGTCATGCTTGGCCAACAACATGGACCCTCTGTGCGCTCTCCACCGGGTGAAAAGGTCCGGCTCGATGTGCGGGAAGAACTGGCGAAACAATTCGTACCCTTGGTAGATGTGTCCGCCTTGGTTTATTCGCAGATCGATGATGACCTTTGACTTCCCATCAGCTCTACAGGCCTCGAGGAAGTCGTCCATAGCGTTTTGGAACCTTTGGAAGCTACCTTTCCCCACGGGAAACATGTAGATGCGGAGGACGGCTACATCTTCAAACCCGTCGCCATCCAGAAAGTAGCCCCTTACAGCATAATCGCAGCTCGTTACGACTGGAACCGGCCGGTCGCCAGACTGCAAGGAAGTTCTCATGGACGCTGGTAATGGAACATGAGGGGCCCTTGGGACGCCAGCCGCCCCCACCGCACAGAACCTCTGATAGAAGGCTTCACCGTCTGTGACGTCGGCAAAGGGAACTGTGACGGCTGCGAAATTGGGGGCGCTTCTGGACCCTCCATCGGCGTACTCTATGGTTGTTTTCTCTCCAGGGTACTGAAAATCCCAGCCTAAGAATTGGAAGTCGCCTGCGAGGCCAAATTCTTCAACGGCGGTGGAGTAGAACATGGAGTTGTAGGCCGCATCCATATCAGGAGCAGGTGAGGCCTGGTTGACGAGACGCTCGACGTAGACCGAGGCATCGACGCCATTGATACGCGACACTGTTTTCGCATTGTCGCCATCCGCCTTGACCTCGTCCAAGACTTTGATGGCAGGCGTCGAGAGAGGGTCTTTGGCGTACGTCACAAGCGCAAAGGGCCGGCCAAATTGAAAGACCTTGGTCAAGGCATCCGGCCGGAAGGCAAAGTGTCCGTCGCGGGCCTTGGCCGTCATCTGGAAGAGGTCCTCCTGGAACTCGATCTCGCCGGCGTATACATTGGCGACAAGTTTGTCTCGGACACTCTGGAGGTGGCCCATCAGGTCAAAGGGAGCGGGCTCGTAGCCGGCCGGCGGGTTCTTGAGGAAGGCAAGGGTAGACTGCCACTCGAGGTATGGCCTGATGGCGTCGACGAGGGCTATTGCTTCTGGTTTGTGAAGAGGCACCGACTTCAGGCACGCATACGCCAGCTCTGCCTCGACGCTCGGATAGGGATCTGGTAAGGATTGCAGTCAGCGTGCGGAACATGAATGATGGCGAGGTCCTGTGTCGACTCACCATCTTCCGAGACTCTGGCTGCCCACAACTCGCTGACCTGTGCGCAGGGTTCTCCCGTGGAACGCCTTCGATCGGTTACCGAGGCCAAAGTTCGCTTGTCGCGGTCGGAGCGGGAGGTTGGCGGGCAGTTGTCGTCGACACACTGCGCTTCTATGAGCACTGCTCTCAGGAGTAGGGAGAGGAGGAGGGAAAAGAGCAGGGAAAGAGATATCATTGCGACTGGGTTTCGCGAGGGGGTAGAGGGTATCAGCGAGTGGTATGAGAGTCTATGCTGTCACCTTGGGGGGGAAAGGCGAAACGATAGGTAAGGGGATAAGTAATGCCACGAGATCCAGCATCTTTCTTGGTCCACGGCCACCTATGTACATTGGCTATGAACTTGTCAACTCCCATCTTCATCGACTGACGGTTGCCCTTATTGCAACGGTTATTGTAACAGCGTCATTGCATGACGGATGGTAGGGATGCCCTCCAAATCGCAAGCAGCAAATGCACGTGCGGTGTGTCTGGGCAGTTGTTTTCGCTTCAGACCGTTCAAGGCCTCGAGTCAAACACTAGATCCCGGTTGCCGTGTTACTCGCAGTAAAGCCTTTTATCTGAAAGAATATCATTTTACTTGGTATTGCTAGGGCAAAGTCAACCACTACATCCCGGTCGCCGTGTTGAAGCCTTTATTAGAGAGGATACTAGCTTGACTCCAGTGCGAGCGCTGTTATAGGGAAAGCGGATTATGCTATTTAACAGATTAATAATCGGCATTTAACCGTCAGCTAGTTGCAGTTGGTCTTATACCTCCTACGTAGGGATTACAGAGGTTGGCGTCTCGGCATAACATATGGCCATGACATTGGCAGAAACATATGGAGTAGGTACTATCTATAGTAGAATAGGTTAGATTAATATATGAATAATGGATATATGCTGCTACGTCTGGGCCCTGGTAGTACCTCTGTATATCACACTGAAGATGGACAAGTTGACGAAGCGCTGACCTCTTTAATCCCTACGTAGGGATAGCAGCTAGTAGCCAACAGGGGTTAGCTTAGCATTAACTAATCAGAGGGCTGGACAAGTGGCTGAGGAGGAGGAGGTAGGAAGACTGGGCGGGATGAAGCTGGACGGTGAGAGTGGTTGATATTCCGAAACAGCCGTTGCACTGGTGAGATGGACATGTGACGAGAGGTTTCGTTCACCTACAAAGATACTTGCTTCCAGTCTCAGCAGCACTCTATTCATTATTATCTTAACGATTACTCTCGACAACCACGCCATCCTCGCTTCACGACTGCCGGTGCATATATCTCAAGATCTCGGGATCCTGGCTAGGAGGACACTTCTGCCCGTCTAGCCCAATCGACGTGAGCAGGATCGGATCGTCCTTGGCCGTCTGCGGGTGCACCTCGATGCCGTACGCCAGCTCGACCTTGGCATACCGCGCGTTCTCAATCATGCGCGGCACGTCAATCTCGTTGTCCCCCGTACCGGCCTTGGCCGCCCTCGCCAGCGCCTCCCGCTGCGCGGCGGGGATGCTCGACACCCTCCCGGCCAAGCTCGACCCGGGCGGCGGCGTCGCGGTGCCCCATTCGTAGTTCATCGGCCTCAGGAGCGCCGCGCCCGTCTGCAGCACCCAGCTCTCCGCGGCGCCCATGTCGTCCGCGACCTCCTCTTCGGCCCTCTTGCGCCACCTGGACGGTAGCAGGTTGCAGCACCCCCGGAGGGTGGCGAGGAAGCCGCGCCTGAGGGCCTGGAAGAAGGCGTACACCCACTGGTCGGGGATCTGGCGGATGAGGGCGCCCAGGGGGATGACGAGGACGCCGAAGAGCATCGACCAGCCCCATTGCGGGCCGGAGAGGGGCCGCGTGTCAAAGGCCTGGCCGCCCTTCCAGATGATGACCATCTGGCCGGCGACGGTGGTGCACTGCACGCCGATGAACCACGGGTTGCGGAGGACGCCCTGGTACCAGATGTTGAGCCTGTTGTCCACGCGCCGGCAGTTGTGCTGGTTGAAGAACTGCATCCACACGTAAATGTTGAAGACCATGGTTTGGAGAGCTTCTCTTTCTGCTGGCGTCGTGGGCTTGAAGAGCTGTTCTCCTCCGTAGTGCAGAGTGAACATGACGGCTAGCTGGTACACGGCCTGGCAGAGGATCATCTTCCACATGGTGATGGTCACGATCGGGGCCTTGCGGTGCTCCGGTCGTTGTTTGAGGAAGTCCGGGGACGGATAGTCTGTTGCCAGGCCCAGGGAGGCGAAGATGTCCATGATGAGGTTGATCCAGAGGAGTTGGACAATGGTGAAGATGGAATCGCCGACGAGCTCCGAGACGACGGTGAGGGTGCCCGCGGTGATGTTGATGGTGAACTGGAACTTAGGTATAGTCAGCATGCGGAATGCCATGGATCATCGTGATGCCGTCGTACCTGTAAGAACTTCTTGACTGCCGTGTTGACCGTTCGCCCCCAGACCAAAGCCTTCACGATGGACGCGAAATTGTCGTCGAGCAGGATGATCGAGGCAGCCTCCTTGGCCACCTCGGTCCCCTGGATGCCCATGGCGAAGCCGACATCGGCAGCCTTGAGGGCCAGCGCGTCGTTGGTGCCATCGCCAGTCACGGCCACCGTCTCCCCCATGCCCTTGAGGTGCGTCACGAGCAGCAACTTGTCTTCGGGGCTCGACCTGGCCAGCACCTGGAGCCGCGGTATCACCAGGTCCAACTGCGCCGGCGTCAACTTCCTAAACGTCGGCCCGTCCATGGCCAAACCCCCGGCACTGTAGATTCCACACTCCTTGGCGATGGCTTTCGCAGTGAGGAAGTTGTCGCCGGTGACCATGCGGACGAATACGCCCGCCTCCTGGCACTGCCTCACCGAGTCGAGAACTTCCGGACGGAGCGGATCGCGGATGCCAAAGACGCCGACGAACGTCATGTCGGCGAAGTGCTTCTCGAAATCGATGGAACCGGGGTCGTCGAGGTCGTCAAACGCCTCGGATGCGTCGACGTCCTTGTAGGCGACGACGATGGGCCGCAGCATCTGCCTCGCAAAGTCCCGGATCGTCACCCGCAGGTCCTCTCGGATATCCTCCGTCACTCCATCAGCTGCCAGTCCAGTCTTTGGGTCCTGGATGGTGCCCGAACACGCCTCGAACACGACCTCAGCCGCGCCCTTGACGAGCAGGCGGTACTTGTCGTCCGAGACCTTGGCCATGACGGCCATCCACTTGCGCGAGGCGTCAAAGGGAAACATGTCGGCCATGTCGCTGTTCGCCCGCTCCTCGTTGAGGGGCCCCATGCCGAGAAACTCGCGGCCGAACCTCAGCAGCGCCGTCTCCGTGCTGGTTCCCACGAAACCCGGCTCTTTGGGGTTGTCGCTCTCGAAGGCGGTCGAGTTGAGGGCGACGCTGTTTCTCAGGAGTTCCCTGACGTCACGATCGAGGCTGTCGAGCACCTCGTGCGGGCTGCCCTCGCTCACCCCGGAGACGCTGATGGCGGCACTCTTGTCATTGTCCGGCGTCGCGGTTCTCGCGGCCTCCCCAAACTTGCCCGACAGTCCGATCCGCCCGGCGACGACGGTCATGCTGTTCTGCGTCAGCGTTCCCGTCTTGTCGGAGCAGATACAGGTGGCGTTGCCCATGATCTCGCACGACCGGATCAACCGCACGAGGTTCTTGTCGCGCAGCATCCTCGTCGTGGCAAAGGCCAGAGCCAGCGTCACGGCGAGCGCGAGACCCTCCGGGACGGTGATGACGACGACGGTGACGGCGAGGATGAGCAGCTTGAAAAAGGTCTCGGCCTTTTCGGACGGGCTGGCCTCCATGCCCGACAGCCCGGCGAGGAAGCGGACAAAGAGAATCAGGAAGAAGACGATGCCCGCAATGGCGCCAAAGGTGATGAGCTGCTTGGCCAGCTTGCCCAGCTTCTGCTGCAGCGGCGTCTCCTCGACGTCTTCCCGGAGCGACATGAGCGTGCGGCCGTACGTCGAGTTGGTCCCGACGGACGTCACGAGGTACGCGCCGACGCCGCCGGACACGGTGGTGCCGCTGAGGATGAAGGGGTCCGCGGCCGACGACCGGTGGGCGCGCTGGTTGCGTAGCACGTCGTCGCCGCCGCCGCCGCCGGGACCGACGACGACGCTCTTGTGGACCAGCTCCGACTCGCCCGAGAGCGAGCTCTCGTCCACCTGGACGCCGGACCCTCGCACGAGCACGCCGTCGACGGCGACGACGTCGCCCGTCTCGATGTGCATGACGTCGCCCACGAGCACCTCGTACACGGAGATGTTCTGCGTGCGGCCGGAGCGGACGACCCTGACGTCGCGCTGCTCCTTGCGCTCGTTGAGCCTGGCGAACTTTTGGTTCTTTTGCCAGTCGGTGGCCGCGCTGGCGAAGACGATGACGACGATGGCGACGACGACGGTGACGCCGTCGACCCACTGGATGTTGGGCTCGTCGCCCGACGCGCCGACCGACTCGTAGATGCCCAGCGCGAGGGAGACGGTGGCCGACAGCGTGAGGAGGAACATGAGCTTGTCGTTGAAGGCGATCCAGGCCAGCCGCAGGAACGACTTTTGCTTCCGCTTCGGCAGCCGGTTCTCGCCGTAGACGCGCCTGCGGTCGACAAAGGCCTCGTCGTGCTGGCCGAGGTCCAGGTCGAGTTTGAAAGCGTGCTCGTGCGTCGACGACGGCGGCGGCGGCAGGGGGGTGGTTTCGGGCGGACGACCGGCCTCGCTGGCGGCGACGGCCTCTTGGAAGGATACGGTGCCGTCGAGGTTCGTCTCGTCGACGCCGAGGCCGGCGGCGGTGTCTGTCCTCAGTCCGGCGGCGAGGCCGGGCAGACCGCCGAAAGCTTGGAGTGCATGGAGGCTCCGTGCCGTCATGAGCTTGTGTAGTTGTGTCGGGGTGAAGGCGAACTTGTTGTTCTCGACCGAGTCGTCCCTGAGGTCGAGCGTCTCCTCTGTTTCGCTTTCTGGTTGGGTGAGGCGCTTCTCGTGGGAAGCCTTACCGTCTCCTGATCCCGCCGAGACGACATCTTGATGATGATGACGCGGGGCGGCGGTGATCTCGTCGGCCATTGTACGTCTGGAGAGGCCCCAGGAGAAAAGCAAGAATGGGCCGCGGTGGGAGTGTCGGTGTAGCTCCAGTCGCCAACAACAAAACTGGGCACGTATTCACGGTGGGAGAAGACTGGAATTCCCAAGAAATCGATCTACGCGTCGTCTAACCCAGCCCGAGAGAGAAGAGAACCCCTCTGTCCAAGACGCAAGCCACGAGAGGGGGCTTGCAGAATGGCTGTCGTTTGGGTTTGGTATGGTGATATGTTTCCGTCATCTCGTCGACCAATACTTGTCCTTGCTGGTCAAGACAATGAAGCAGCAGTGGCATCTGATGCCTGTGGAAAAGAAACCAGCGCGGCACCAAGCCGGATCACCAGGCCGCGTCATTGCAGCTTGGCGGGTCAGACCCAGCGTGCCGAGCAGATTCCAAGATTTTTCTCGGCACGCTATGAAGATTCAGAGTGGCGCCCATGGGCACGCGGCGTCTGGGGACTGACGACCAAGGCCTCGGCCTGATCGTCCGGGGTCCGGTGGGACCGAGTGCCGGTCTCCGAGTAATGCTGGGCACCGCACGTGTTTGACTGATGTGTTTGATGAGGCGTTCAGATGAATCCCAAGTGCGGCGGACAGGTTGAGAGTAGTTGGAGAGATGGCTTAAGCTCATATTATACTCTGTCAAAGTTGACTGCGAGAACATGAGGCTTGCTGTCGTCGTCAACAATCTGACGAGTCATTCGGCCCCCAACCATGTTTGACTATCTCTATGTGCTGGGTCAAGGTTGATAGCAGACTCTTCCAGAACCAAGAAAGAGTCCAAGTCTTGCAGATTGAAAAGCCATCACAGCTTGGTTGATGCTCCAATTATAGCTCCTCAGGACCTGGTATGGAATGTCATTCGTAGACTCATTCTATCTGGTACACTACGAGTCGTCAGCACCCGCTCACACACGCTCGTACACAACTTGACTTACACATTGCGCACTTTGCGTACACCTGAGCTGTGTCTTGTCCGACCCCCTCTTCTTGCAATCGGCCGATATGTCTTCGTCGCAAGTGATGGCGCCAGCGACCAGTTCTTGGCCGCGAGGACACGAAAATTCGGGCGTCTGGCAAACATGTGGATCGCTGTCGCATTGTCCGAGGCAGGTTCGTCGTCCGATGGAGCGACAGGTGGCTGCGTCTGTAGTTGCAGCCGCGGCCAGCATGAGGATGCACATCAATAGCCTCATGGTCAGGACTCGTTCAACAAAACGATAGAATGGTAATAGTATTCCAAGTAGCTGCCAATTGACTCAAAGCTGAGTCGCAAAGACGGGCTGTAGCAACGGTCGTGAAGTAAGATTATGTTGATGACTTGGGTTTATCCAACAAACTCATCCAGTGGAACTAGAAATAATCTGAGGGCTCTTCCTTATATCTTTGTCGTTTATACCCAGGTTCTTAAGATCGAAGGGGCCTTGTCCGGTCCCTGGACGCTTTCCGCCTTTCCTTCTTCACGATTCAGCAAGGATTTATCCGCTGTGGAGGGTAAATATATTAATCCATCAGCGAAACTGTAGCCGGATAATGACTCTGCCCAACTGTTGCAATTCGTACCCAGACTGACACAATGCTGAAGCAGAGTCAACGCCATGTCGCATACTTTTGAGTCGACACATTGGAACACGGAGTGCAAATTCCGTCTCTCTTGAACCTCATGACTTGCTGCTGAGTCGAACAAGCACAGCCAAAAGTCGTCAGGGGTTTCTGCCTGCTCTCCCTTCCGGCAGGCTTATCGAAGCCACTGGAGAGCATGAAGCAACCAACTCCCCATCACGAGAAGCGCGCCGAGTTGGTCCCCATCTTACCGCTAGTCATGGTCACTCCCGGGCGATGATGGCCCATGTCTCGAATGCCCACCGCACCCGGCGCGTCGCATGTGTGATTCAGGATGAACTCCCAAGTCATTCGCTTTGGTCTGGACCCCTCGATCGACCTTGTTTGCTTCAAGGATGTAGATCCCCGAAGAACAGGTCAGATGAGATGCCCAGTGGGAAGCCTCAAAATGCTAGGTCCCTTGGCTGTTGTCGGCGGCTGCTCGGCCCTCTGGCGCCTTGGCGAGTCCAGATTCAGGGTTTAGCGAAAGACTTGGCTTCAGGCCCCTGACATCATCTGCGTCTCCTTGTCGCGCAGCCTTGTGGAGTGGATGTGACATTGATGCTGCCTGAGCCTTTCGTCTGCTTGGCGACTGATGGAGACTTGATACGACAGGAGCATCGTCGGTGACAACTCCTCGTCGACGGCCAAGGACTGCGAGATGGGAGGTGGCCTCGTCGGGTGCCGCTACACGACAGAGTCAAGGGACTCTTGTCTTGTCCAGCTTTCAACTGTCTGGCGCTTGGGACGAGCAGCTGGCGTTGGCATCGATTGGTGGTGGAAATGGTTCTGCAGCTTCTACCATCTCTTTGCTGGGACGCGCCGGTCGGTCAGCGACATGTGCCAAGACTCCCGAGTTGCGGCGTTTCTTGCAAACATCATCATCACGCATATCGCCTGGTCCTTCAGCTGAACTTCGGGAATACAAGTATGCACGATGGGCTCCTGTGACGTCAAGTCACAACTGCAACGCTGGACCGCCATAGCAATGCACGTTGCGATAGTTGCGAATCAGGTTCTGTCGGAGCTACGGGCTACTAGAGGGGTCTTGGAATACGACAAGGAGAATATCTGCTTCTGTCCAAGAGCCCATCTCGCGTGGTGCCACCACGATCAAGCATGTTGGCTCTTCACATTGAAGACGTTTAGCCAAGATGATTGGAAAGACTGTCTACGTCGATCCTGAACCACACGACTGCATCTTCCCTCGCATTATATTGCATGCCATGAAGTCGACATGGCCAGGCAGATCCCGGCGAACCCAACAAATGCCATCATTCAACCATCAAAACTCAAGTCATCTTGCTCAGGATGCTATGGGCTACCTCAGCCACTGTACTACATCAGGAAGTATTTCATCAATGATACCTCAAACCGCTGTTATTCAAGCACAGTCTAATGTTGGTATCTACATCCCAAGAACTCTCCAGCTGGCGGGCCGCTCACGGCTTCCACCGCCTGACCATGATGTGCATAACCACATAAGTGACTGCGCCCACGCCCAACATGCCGGAAATGACGCCGAACCCCTTCAGGTACTTGGGAGAGTCCCCAGTCGGGAACAGGTAGGCGCCGTAGATCTGGGCCAGGTTTCCGAGGGCATTCATCAGCGCCAGGGCGATGGCGCGCACCTCGGCGTCCATGCTGCCAAAGGTGGAACTGGCAAACGCCAACGACATGGAGTTGGAAGCCCAGAGGCCGGCCGCCATGAGCACCAGTAGGATGTACCTGGCGGTGAAGTTGTAGACGACGCAGACGACGATGGACGTGATCATGCTGAAGGTCAGCCAGGCCGCGATGACGAGACCGCGGTGCTCGGGAATCCTGTCTCCAAAGTATCCGGTGATTGCCGTGCAGACAAATGCAAACGCGTAGATGGGGACCTATGGCGCAAAGGGCATTAGCATCTGATCAAAGGCGTTGTAACGGGCAACATGGCAACATACAGTCATGTACTGGGCCTGAACGGTGGAGGTGAAGCCAAGGCCATGGACGAGGGTAGGGTAGAAGTAGGACAGTGTCGAAGAGCCAACAATGACCTGGTAAACGGGTTAGTTTCGATTCTTGAAAAGTCTTGACCGTTTAGAAGCAGAAAAAAGCATACCATGTATCCGAGGACGAACCCCCAGGTTCTCCAGTCCCGAAGGGCCAACATGAACCCCTGGGCCTTGCCCAGCTTTTCGTCCGCAGATCGTACGGTGACGTGATCCTCCTGGAGACGGGCAACGGCGATGGCACGCTCGCGCTCCGTCAGTCGCTTCGAGGTGGACGGAAAGTCGAGGAGGATGAAGGCGGAGATTCCAGCCCATCCGATGGTGGCAACTCCCTCGACCTTGATACATGTTAGTCGACTGCCAGGATGACTGATTGTGTCTTTTGATGCCATTTGCCGTTTCCTTTTGAAGAGGATTGGAGGGCCAACGCAAGTAGCTGGCGCGCGAACACCATTTCTCACCACCACCACAACCACCACCACCTACAACGCACTCCCAAAGGAACCAAAGCCACAATAGTAAAGAAGAACTTACGATAAAAAGCCAGCGCCACCCACGGATTCCGTGTGCACCTTCGAGGCCGCTGGTGATGGCGCCCGCCAACAGTCCGCCAAAGGCGCCGGAAAGGATGGCGGCAGACATGAAGACTGCGAACCGCCTCGACTGCTCGGCACGGCGGTACCACGACGAAATGATGAGCAGGATACCTGGGGCGAAACCAGACTCCATGATACCAACGAACTGGGAACAGTCAGACGTCGAGTCCTAGCCAGTAGAGATATGCAGATCAAGAGGCAACTGACCACGCGGAGGATGATGAGATGGTGGTAGTGCTTGACGACAGACATGATGCAGGTCAAAACACCCCAGATGGCCATGATGAACGGCAGGTATAGGGAAGGGCGGCTTCGGACGAGAATCATGTTGGATGGCGGTTCGAACAGGACGTAGCCGACTGCGACAAGTTAGTATTACGTCCAAACAACATGGTAGGATTGCTCAGGTAAAGACTGTAGACTTACTAAAGAAGACGATGAGCACAATACTGTACTGGTCAGAAGAGAGACTGAGGTCGTCGGCCATTCCGGCAATCTTGGCATTTCCGATGCTGGAGACCTGTTAGGTGCGATGACGGATGAAAACGCAAGATGCTTACTTGGTTCTGTCCATGTAGGACAACAGGTACATGAGCCTTTGGGAAGCATTCGTCAGTGGTTATTTCCCAGTAGATGAGCTTGTGCTCCTACCAGATTGTCGGCATCAGGAAGAGGTCAACCTTCTTGACGAGTGCCTTTTCCTCTTCAGGAGTCCAAGTCAGAGTCTCGCCGGAAGACTCGATGTGTTCGGGCGAGTTGCCGAGCTCCTTCTGATCGTTGACCTCCATGCTTGGCGAGGAAGACGATCTCTGGTTGACCATGGTCCCGTGTGTTCGAATCGAGTTCCGTGCGGCTGGAGAAGCTGTGAGAGTCTTGGCGTCTGGGGAAAAGGGGGTAAAGAGAATGGGAGAAGAGACAGTAACCCGTTGCCTGGGAGGTTGCAAAAAGACACAAATCCGACACGGCCACGCGATGGGTAGTGCTTTATACAACCCCAGAGAGGCCGGTGGTCAACTCGCGAAGATGTTGAGTCCTGGTTGAAACCAACGACAGATTCCACACGCGTGACGGTGCGATGGAACAAAGTCCGCAAGTTCCACCGCGCGCTGGCCAAGAAAGCAGTCCGAAGGGACACCCCAGCCCCCGCCCAACCGACCGAACGAGCTTCAGGCTTCACCCCGTGGAGGAGGCGTGGAGGAGGCGTGGTCTCTGCGTCCCCAGGATTCAGTACCCCAGATTCCGGAGCATCCAGGGTGAAGCTGGGCGGTATCCGGCAAGGACGGTGTGGGCTGCCGGATGAGGGGGAAACCAATCGGGAGCATGAACGAGAGATGCTGGCGGGCGAGTGGCCTCGACGCGAAGACCAGTCCCATCTGCCTCGAAGCGAAGCCGGGCTGTCACCAGGCCTGGATTGGCTGGAATCTACGGGCCACATTGTCAACATAGGACTCCATCTCACAGTTCATTGACTCGGCAGATTCAGACGACACTCGCAAACTGATGGGGAATGTTGCAACCGCCTCCCCGTGTCGAAGCATGTCCTCACCACGGCTTTCTCCTCACGAACAAATGGAGTAATCATGCCGCAGATAGACTGCCATACCATGTCCACCTCGGAGAGACCGGTCTGGGTCCGATCCGCGTAACGAGCGGAGAAGAATCCGGTAGCATGACGGTCCGCTGAATGGGTATATGATTGCGCCTGGTTCTCGCAACGCCAACCAGTTCAGTCCGTCAGTCCAGAGTCCAGAGTCCAGTTCAAGTCGACAATTCTACGTTTGTACATGACATCCATCACATCACAGCTCGTCAGCCCACGTCAACTCGAGATCCACACAGCCATCTGCCGCTCTCTTCCCAACTCCTCATCCTGAACCCTTTCTTGGTCTGCAGGCAAGTCAACCTGATAAACACACACACACAAACACACACACACACACACACACACACACACACACACACACACACCATGTCTCCTAGCGCAACCGCGGATAACGGCAACGGTGCGGCTCCCCCTGCCGCCGCCCCTGCTGCTTCTTCTTCTTCTTCTTCTGCCCCCTCAACCAACCCAGAGTTCCTCAACACGCAGCCCGGCCCGGACCATGACTGGAAGATCTCGTTGAGGGGCAAGGTCATCGCCATCACCGGCGCCAACAGAGGCATCGGGCTGGGCATCGCCGAGGTCTGCCTGGCCAACGACGCGGCCGCCGTCTACTCCCTCGACCTCTTCGAGCCCGGCGACGAGTTCCGCACCGTCCAGCAGGCCAACGCCAAGCGCCTGCAGTACGTCCACACCGACGTCACCAAGGAGGACAGCATCACGGCCGCCGTTGACGCCATCGTCGCGCGCGAGGGCACCATCCACGGCCTCGTGGCCAACGCGGGCATGACCAAGCACCAGCCCGCGCTCGACTTTGACCGCGCGCAGCTCGAGCAGCTCTTCAACCTCAACGTCTTTGGCGCCTACTTTTGCGCGACGACGGTGGCGAGGCGCTTCATCGAGCTCGGCGTCAAGGGGTCCATCGTCTTCACCGCCTCCATGACGAGCTACCGCCCCAACCGCGCGGCGCCCTCGGCCCCCTACGGCGCCACCAAGGGCGCCGTCCGCAACATGACGCACACCCTCGCCATGGAGTGGGCCAAGCACGGCATCCGCGTCAACTCGATCTCCCCCGGCTTCGTCAAGACGGCCATGACCTACTTTGTCGACCAGGCCCCCGACTGGAACCTCAAGATGCAGTACTACGGCGGCATGCCCCGCCTGGCCGACCCCAAGGAGCTGGGCGGTGCGTACGTCTATCTGCTGTCTGACGGGGCTTCGTACACTACGGGTATTGATATCCCTGTTGCTGGTATCGTTGGTGCGTGGTAAAGGGGGGGGGGGGGGGGGGGTGTAGGCATGAGCGGAGGAGGAGATGGGAACGAAATGCTCAGAGAAGGACGAGTTCTCTAGAGTGTTGTAATGATGTACACGAATACCTACCATACCTTGGATGATGGACAAGATGGTCTCGATCAAATACAAGAACTACCCCAAATAATGCCACAAGATGGTTCCCATCAGAGAGGAAACATGGCTTCACATGCAATATGCTGTTCCAGCATCAGAATCCTTCCCGCCAAATCTTGTCCAGCTCTTCAGTCAGCCCCTTGGCCGGAAACCTGCTGATGGCGACTGATTTCCTCAGGATCTCCAGCATCTCAGCCTGTTTTTCTCGCATCTGGGCACATTGACCGACTACTCCTTCGCCGTCAGCTCTGTCTCTGTCTCTGACAAGTCACGATAAACACATGGATTTCACATGACGTCGGCCGGAGCAACTCACCCGCAAAGACAACCTGCACGTTCAGAAAGGCCATGGCAAAGTCGTTGTCCTGGCACGCGTTGGCGATGCCGCAGACCGTGTGGAGGCTCTCGTTGAGCAGCTTCTGCCGGCGGCGGTACGCGCCGAGACCGCCCGTCGACGGCTGGGCGAGCAGCACCACGGAGCGGGCAAAGTGGTACATTTGCATGGCGCCGGCATGGCTGGGCGGGTGGAACCAGATGGGCTCGAAGATGTTTGCCCCGGCAGCAGCAGCAGCAGCAGCAGCAGCAGCAGCAGGAGTAGAAGCAGAAGCAGAAGCAGAAGCGGTAGTGTGTTGGGACGGCGAGAAACTCGGATTCTGCCCGAGATGCTGCTGCTGCTGCTGGACGGCCGGAGAAGCGGGACTGTGACGACTCGCCCCTGACGGTTCCGCCGCACTACTACTACTACCACTGCCACCTACACGACGGGGACCGAAACCGGCCGATATGGGGGCAAACGAAGCCGGGAGGGCCTCGCGCCACTCGTCGAGGGTGCGCAGGAGCCTGCTGCCGTGGTTCATGCGCTGGCGCAGGTCCTGCGCGGACGAGGCGTCGTCGTGGGCGGCGTACTCGACGCACTTTGCGGCGACGAAGAGGATCCGGTTGACGAGCTCGTCGGGCGTGAGGTCGCGCAGCATCCGCTGGGGCTGGAAGATGGTGAGGGTGCGGCGGCCGGAGCGGAAGGCCGCCCAGATGTCCTGGCGCAGCCACGCCCACCAGACGGCGCGCCTCAGCCCGTCGACGGACTCGCCGTTGTTCTCCTGGGACCGCTGGATCCAGAAGGCGCCGCGGAGGTGGCGCTCCCAGTCGGCGCTGTTGGAGGGCCCGTTGGCGTCGAACATCTCGTAGGTGCTGATCATGATGGCCGTCGCCAGGATCTCGTGGGAGTTTGCGTAGGACGGGTAGAGCAGCGTGTGCGAGAGGTACTGCAGCGTCTCGTAGTAGTACTGGGTCGCCATCCGGGCGGGCTCGAGTTCCGCAAGGGTGCCGCCTTGGCAGCAGCTCGTATCCGTACCCGGCGATGACGAGGCGTTGGTCGGCGGTCGTGGGGTGGCCGAGGAGTCGCGACAATGGGGAGCAGCAGTAGCCAGGGACTTGTGTCTCGCGGCCACGGCCAGTATCGACTTGAGGAGGCCGTCGTTGCGGACCGCGAGGTGCGGAACGGCGTTGGAGAAGTGTCGTTCCGGGTCGAAGAGGTCGAGGATCGGGCCCACGACGTCGACGTAGTAGCGGAAGTAGATCAAGTCACTGGGTGACAGCTCGATATTGTGCGTCGTGTTCCACGGCGGGACGAACGAGGCATCCTCAGCAGCACCAGCACCATCACCATCACCATCACCAGCACCATCACCATTACCAAACACCACTCGCTGCTGCTGCTGCTGCTGCTGCTGCTGCTCGGCGTGGTGCCCTCCCGGCGGCGGTTCCGGGATGGGGCTCTGCCTGCGAGACAAGGTACTCTCGTCAAAGGCCCAGCGCGTGCCGCCGGCGGTGGAGAGGCTGTTGTTCAGCCGCTGGAGGTTGCTGATGGCATCCTGCGCGAGGAGGTCGTACCACTCGAACGGGGAGATGTTGAGCAGGGATGTGTGGCTCAGCGCCAGGGGCGAGAAGCCGAGGTCTGCCGCCGCCGCCGCCGCCGCCGCCGCCTCGTCGGAGACGTTGGCCTGCTGCTGCTGCTGCTGCTGCTGGAGAGAGGCATCGTCCAGGGGTCCGCAGGTGTCGGCCGGGTTGAAGGGGGCCACGTAGGGCGTCGCGAAGTCGACCGGACGAGCGGTGGACGAGGCGTCTTGGGCCGTCGGGGACGTCACGACGCCGCTGTCTGTTGCTAGACCTGGTCTTGGTCTCGGTCTTGATGCGGATACTGGTGATGATGATGGACCTGCTGTCCCTTCGTCCGCGGCGGGGAGATGACCGCTACTCTCACGAGGAGAACCCCGAACTGGGCCCTGGCCCTGGACATGACCCCGGGCAGTCGTCGACGTCGTCGCGTTCGAGACGGTGGAGCCTGAACGGTGGCGAGCGTGAGATTGGGAAGATGGGTGCTCCTCGGACGCGGGAGCCTGAGCGTACTGGCACTCGCGGTCCGATTTGCAGCACTGAAGGCACTTTGGCTTGCCCTCGTCGCACTTGATGCGTCTCCTCCTGCACGTCAAGCTGCATCCGGCCGACACAGGTCAGCAAGGGCGTTCCGCAATGACGTGTAGCGTATGGGTTCATGGTTATGAAAGGTCACGGGTGCGGATAGAAGATGAACAAGGTGTGCAGAGTATAACGTTGGTACGATACAGCCGGGACGAACTCACCATCCGGTGGACGTTCGCAGTCCTCGGGCGCGAGAAGGTCGTACGCGTCGTGGGCGGCCCTCGGGACCTACTGACGAGGCCGTCGACCGTCGTCTGCCGCTCGCGGCGGTGTCCATGGGCGACTCTCGCGTCGAGGGAGATTGTCCCTGGTGGGAGAATCAGGGGGCATGAGAATGGGGAGCCGATCAGGGTAGGATGGTGGAAACGGTCATGGTCAGGTCAGGTCAGGTCAGGTCAGGCCAGAGCAGAACAGACTACGCAGCAGAGCGAGCGAGATGGACGAGCGGGTGCCGGGCTTCGTCTCGAGGTTGGTGTGGTCCTTTAAGTACTGGCCGGTGGATCGTCTTCAGCTTCGACAGCTCCACCACACCAAGCTTGTCTTCCCCGCACCCCCGCAGGATTTGACAGAGTTGATGTGGGAGACTGGAGGCATGGAGGCATGGAGGAGGAGGGGGACAATGGACGGATGGACCAGTTGGCGTTGTTGAGACAAGTCAAGGCTGGGGGACACGGGGGTTGGCCGACGCGGGGAAGATGTGAGACTGAAAAGACTTGGGTAAACCATTGTGTGTTGGAATGGAATTCGGTAAGCAAGTAGAGGCCGAGTCGGCTTCTGGGCGACTCAAGGACAAGGATCATGGATGAGAGGAGAGTTGGTCACGTCTGGCTGGGGTTCTGGCACGAAACCTGGGTTCAACGTTGAGCTAGAACTTGTTTAACTATGTTGAATAATGCTTAATGGCCAAGTCGAGATGAACTGAATATTCAGTTGCTGATGAGTGACTTTTCTGGGCTTTTGCAGGTAGTTGAGGGGTGTCTTGGACATTTTCATTCACATCAAGTTCCCCCTCTACTGAGTTGGATTTTATTTATTGAAAAAACTTGTTAATAAAATAGTGAGTTAATATTGTCACGAATGCTGTCATCGGGTATAATTTACAGCTAAAACCACACATACGGTGAAGAGCTTAGATACCATTCCAGGTGCAGAGCAAAAGTAGGCAAGTAAGTAGCTGTTATTCTCTTGGGCTAGGGATTTTGGTCATTTGTAGATGCAAGCAAGAGATTCAACACATGTTGATGGTTCAAGAGATTCAACACATGTTAATGGTTCAAGAGAGGCAACACATGATGCCAATCGCATCAAGAACATTCAGACGTCTTTATCCATTACCATAGTCTATGCCCTCCCACTGCTGCCGCAAATGTCCATCCACCGCTCCGTCTCGGCTTGAAGAACAGCCATTCCCTCATCTATCAACTGGGACAGCGACTTGTGCACGTTCTGCACGAGGTGCTCGTTCCACGTTTCCAGCAGCAGCTTGTTGACGTTGAGCTTGAGGGCGCCGTTCCGGATGCACCTGGTCATGACGTCGTCGCTAAAGTCGTTGGTCCCGTGGAGCGCCATGAGCACGCGGCCGTCAATCTGCCTGTCGACGCTGGCGAGCCTCTCGTAGTCGAGCTGGGGTCCAGCAGGCCCGTAGTCGCCGTGGATGTTTCCCACGCTCGGCGCGAGGAGGTCGATTTCTGCGGCGATGAAGTCCTCCACTTCCTCTGGCGTCGTGAAGAGGGCTGCGTTGTGCGTTGTGGTCAGTGGTTGATTCATCTTGCATGTAGTCCTCCTCCCAGAACCATTGGGATTCCTGCAGTAGCTAATTACCTTCCAGATCACCAGTATCGGCAATTCCGTCCTCGCCACCGTTGATGCGTCCGCTTTCGGCCTCGACGGCGATCCCTCGCTCGTGACACACCTGCGTCAGGATCTTGGTCTTGGACAGGTTCTCCTCGTGGTCGTAGTGGCTCATGTCCACCATGATGGAATCGAACGGCAGCGTGGCGGCGACATGTCTGATCTGAGCCTCGTTCTGCGCGTGGTCGAGATGAAGCGATAGAGGTACCGTCGCCGACTTGACGGCAGCGGCAGCAGCCCAAGCCAGCGTTGGCAGCTGTTGGACCGTCGATGGGAACAGCAGCAGAATCAGCGGCGACCTCTTGGCCTCGGCAGCGCGGACGAGGGCTGTGAGGTGCTCGACATTGTAGCTACAGAAGCGTGTCTTAGAAAATCCAGAGACCCAGGGGGTCGAGCTGCCGTCACTCGGAATGGGTTCGACCTACGCGATGGCGGCGAGAACACCGTACCCTCCAGCCTTGGCCGCCTTGAGGATCTGGATGGTCCGGTTCTTGCTTGGGTCAAAGGCAGCCATTGTGATGCCTTTTTGTCTGCGGTATCTGTTCCGGTAGGGATCGAGAAATCCGTCACCTCGACAGGCGGAACAAGCAGCACTCCATGTCCTGAGTCTACTCATCTATGAGAATCCCATCAACTTGATTATTACCCCAAATCTGCTACTCTCCGAGATGTCGTCTCCCCGCACTGATGCGTGTTCGTGGCGAGACTTTGGACCCCAAACTGGGATGGGCCCTAGTCGTGTTTCCACCATGGTGGCCTCGAGACGAGACCAACCCTGTCGTGGTGGGTGGAGCGGCGCTCTGCGTTCCAAACTCGCCACGAGCTTTTGTTCCCCGCGAGCAGATGCATTCCAAGGAGAGAAGCCAGAGATGGCGGTTCGCGAAGCATGGCTGGACTGGACTGCTCTCCGCGCTGGGCCATCGTTCCCCATGGGCCGCCATCTGGCGTCGCCTCGGACGTCACCCCGCAAGGACGACCAACGCGGGGCCGGTTCTGCCTCGTCTTGTGTCTGTGTCGTGGGTGCGGTCCCAAGTTTGCTGGACGAGTCGCGATGGAGGGGGGGGTATAAGGGCAGACCGGGCTCCCGCGACGTCGGCGTGTGACACAGCTCGGAGGGTTGGTTGTATCTCAGTCTGCCTCTCTGTACAGCACGAAAGCAAATCCACATCAGACACCATGGCGCCGTCTTTGGAGCTCTACGAGAAGGCCACCGAGAGCCTGCCGGTCAAGCCCAACGTCACCCACGTCCACGGCGTCCCCGCGGTGACGGACCTCGAGTTTGAGAGCTCCGACAAGCACGACAGAGTGTTGAAGGTGTTTCGCGCCTTTATCGCCGACCTCTGCCAGCAGTTCAACGGAGGCCACCCTGGGTAAGCCTGAGGAGACGTCTCGTAGACAGATGACGGGACTGACGAGAGATACACAGTTCTGCCATGGGCATGGCTGCCATTGGCATTGCCCTGTACAAATATGTCATGAAATACTCTCCTAGCAACTGCGAGTACTTTAACAGAGATCGTTTTGTCTTGTCCAACGGTACGTCAACCTCACTGATGACAGTCACGTCCCACAGTCCGAGTCTCCTGTTGCTGACATGGTGACAACATTCCCCAGGCCATGCCTGTCTGTGGCAGTACCTGTTCATGCACCTCGTCGGCGTCAAGAGCATGACGGTCGACCAGCTCAAGTCATACCACTCGGAAAAGACCGACTCGCTGTGCCCGGGCCACCCCGAGATCGAGAACGAGGGCGTCGAAGTGACGACGGGACCGCTCGGCCAGGGCGTCGCCAACGCCGTCGGCCTCGCCATGGCCACCAAGAACCTGGCTGCCACGTACAACAGGCCCGGCTTCGAGGTCGTCAACAACATGACGTGGGTCATGATCGGAGACGCCTGTCTGCAGGAGGGTGTCGGTCTGGAGGCCGTTTCGCTGGCCGGCCACTGGAGGCTGAACAACCTGTGCATCATCTACGACAACAACTCCATCACCTGCGACGGGACGGCCGACGTGGCCAACACGGAGGACATGAACGCCAAGATGAGGGCGACGGGCTTCAACGTGGTTGAGATTCTCGACGGAAACTCCAACGTTGCCGGTGCGTTTCCCCCCCCAGTCTGTCGCGGGCATGATGACACTTGACTGACACTTGGACTGGTGCTTTCGCAGCCATCGCCAACGCCCTCATCGCCGCACGTAGCAGCGACAAGCCGACCTTTATCAACATCCGCACGACCATCGGCTTCGGCTCCGTCAAGGCCGGAGACGCAAAGACGCACGGCGCGGCCCTGGGCGTCGACGACGTGGCCAACATCAAGAAGACGTTCGGCCTCGACCCGGACGAGCACTTTTCGATCCCCCAGGACGTCTACGACTTCTTCTCCGACGCCGCCGAGCGTGGAAAGGCGCAGGAAGCCGGCTGGGAGGCCACCGTCGCCAAGTACGCCGAGGAGCACCCCGAGCTGGCGGCCGAGTTCAAGCTCCGCGTCGAGGGCAGGATGCCGGACGACTGGACAAAGTACATACCTAGCAAGGACGAGCTGCCGACGGAGCCCACGGCCACGCGCAAGTCGGCCGGCATCGTGGGCAACCCCCTCGGCGAGAAGATGAAGAACTTCCTCATCGGCACCGCCGACCTCACGCCCTCGTGCAACGTCGCCTACAGCCAAAAGGTCGACTTTCAGTCTGTGAGTGCAGCCCCTTCCCGAGTCCAGCCTCTTCCCGAGTCCAGTCTGCTCGAGCACGCACACGTCCATACATGCACATGTCGTACTAAACATGTCTCTCAGCCTCAGCTTCGCACCGCCTGCAACCTCGACGGCGACTACTCGGGCCGCTACATCCACTACGGCATCCGCGAGCACGCCATGTGTGCCATCTCCAACGGCCTCGCGGCCTTCCGGAAGGGCACATTCTTGCCCGTCACCAGCTCCTTCTTCATGTTCTACCTCTACGCCGCGCCGGCCGTCCGCATGGCCGCCCTCCAGGGCCTCCAGCAGATCCACATCGCCACCCACGATAGCATCGGCACCGGCGAGGACGGCCCCACGCACCAGCCCGTGGCCCTGCCGGCCCTCTACCGCGCCATGCCCAACACGCTCTACATCCGGCCCGCCGACTCGGAGGAGGTCGCCGGCGCCTTCATCACCGCCATCCGGGCCGCCGAGACGCCCACCATCATCTCCCTGTCGCGCCAGACCCTCCCGCAGTACCCGCAGCACTCGTCCCGCGAGGGCGTCGCCAGGGGCGCCTACGTCTTTGTCGAGCGCGAGGACGACGGCGGCGACTTTGACGTCACCCTCATCGGCGTCGGCTCCGAGCTCTGCTTCGCCGTGCAGACGGCGGACCTCCTGGAACGCGAGCACGGCGTCAGGGCGCGCGTCGTGTCGTTCCCCTGCCAGCGGCTGTTCGAGCAGCAGCCGCGCGAGTACCGGCACTCGGTCCTCCGGCCGCGGTCCGGCAGGCCCGTCGTCGTCATCGAGGCGTACGCGGCCAACGGGTGGGAGCGCTACGCCGACGCGGCCTTTTCGATGCGCCGCTTCGGCAAGAGTCTGCCGTCCAAGGCCGCGTACGACTACTTTGGCTTCAAGCCCGCGCGCATGGCCCCCAAGATCAAGGAGCTGGTCGACGAGGTGCGCCGCGACGGCATCGAGGTGCTGCGCGGCGACTTTAGAGATCTCAACGGCCCCTTGGGTGTCGGTTTTGAGCACTAGATGTCTATGATTGTTTCTGTGGATGTGACTGTGCGTGGTATTCGTGGTGTTATTGTTCTGGTTGTTGTCTATGGAGAAGTTGCGGGCTAGCCTATGGTCACGTGACCCACACGTGACCCACACGTGACCTATGCCTCAACAGTTTCTGGCATCGCATGAGAAAACGTGGAAGCCGTTCCGGTTGGGTATTTGATGTTGTAACATGATTATGAAATTAGTAGAATAAAACTACGAGTCTACCTCTTTTCGTTAAACACCACACACACGTAGTATCGTCACCCACGATGCTAATGTGACGACTGGCATGGTCGACTGACAACTCCAACAAACCAACCGACCGCCCGCCCAGCTACCAAGACGTCTCGAACCGAACAAGATGATCGGCAGGCTTCCCCGCGCATAGCCTAAATGCGAGAAGCTTCACGAGCGGAGGTCCATGGTCGGGGAACCCTGTCGTCGCCTGCATCTTCCCCGCTGCCGATCTGGTCCCTTTCATGGTGCCTTGTACTTGAACCTGAATCTTTTCCGTCATCCTCCGTGGCCTTCTCGGGCTAGCTACAACCGCAGCCGACGTCACATACCAGACCGCCTGGATACGCGAGGCGAGGGGCTGGAGTGCGTCCGGGTCTCGTTTCTCCCGGACTGGCCTCCGTGTGGAGGGAACCAACACCCCTATTTTTTCCGGGGAGAAGTGCTACAAAACCGTAAAGAAACCTGTGTCTGACGGAGACGAGAGCTGCGCTGCTGCTGGTGGAACAGAACCCCGCTGCTGTGGCTTGGAGTGAGAGTCACGATGGTTTCCAAGACGCTCCTTTGCGTCGCGCTGCTGCCGGCGCTGGCCTCGAGCAAGATTGATAGGTCTGGGGCACATCGTCTTTGGGTGTAAGATTCGAGTGCTCATCCGTTGGTGACAAACAGGCAGAGGATCGTGTCCCAGTTCAACGTCGTCCGCACCCGCTTGATCGACAACGAGACGACGCCGTTACAGGTCGGCAACGGCAACTTTGCCTTCAACGTTGATAACACGGGCATGCAGGTCAGATCTGTCCGAGTCTCATCGTGGAAGCATCTCAGACGGCTGACTGGAGAGCAGACGTTCCTCCCGTTCAACACCTTGTCGAGCTGGGCCTGGCACAACGACTCCCTCCCGACGAACGGGTAAGCCGCCATCGTCACCCATCACCTCGACTGTCTTGCTCACCCCCGGCCGCAGAGAAGAGCTCGGCGACTACGCGGGCGTCCCGATGCTCACCCACGGCCGCAACGTGTCGTACGACGTCCCCGATCCCAGACTCCCCCAAGTCTCGCAGTGGCTCATCGCCAACCCGAACCGCATCAACCTCGGACGCATCGGGCTCAGGTACAAGGGCGTCACGCTCTCGGCGGACCGGATATCCGCGCCCGAGCAGCACCTGGACCTCTGGAGCGGCACCATCACGTCCAGGTTCCTCGTCGACGGCGAGGGCGTCACCGTCACGACGCAGGGCGACTTGGACACGGACGCCGTCACGTTCCGCATCGACTCGGCCCTCGTCGCCTCGGGCGCCCTCCAGCCCGAGCTCGACTTCCCCTACCCGCCCGTCCACACGACGCGGTACAAGTACGAGGTGTTTGCCGGCGTGTACGACTCCCCGCTGAACCACACGACGCGCATCGTCGAGGCTTGCGGCGGGCGGACCGACGTCGCGCACATCCACCACGCGCTGCAGGACACGAGCTACTGGGTCAACCTCGGCTGGCCGCAGAACGCGACGCTGCGCCTGGTGCGCGACGAGCCCGAGGGGTCGGCCGAGATCACGGCGCATCGGTATACGCTGGCGACGGCCGCCAACGGCACGACGTCGGTGGCCTTCACCGCGCGCTTCTCGCCGGACCGGCAGGATCCCCACGCGGCCGAGGAGATTCGGGAGCGGAGCGTTGCGGGGTGGCGCGAGTACTGGACAGAGGGCGGCTTCGTCGACTTGACGCTGTCGACGAACCCGAACGCCACGGAGCTGCAGAGACGCATCGTCTTGTCGCAGTATCACGTCAGGGTCAACAGCGCGGCCTCGGGACAGTCGCCGCAGGAGAGCGGGCTGATGAACAATGGCTGGTATGGTGAGTGCGTCCTCTCCGTGGAAGCGAGTTGCCGCCGTCGTGTTGTTGAAGCCGTTCTTCTCAGGCAAGTTCCACATGGAGATGGTGGTCTGGCACAACGCCCACTGGGTGACGTGGGGACGCAACAAGTATTTCGACAACATCTTTCCTCGGCTCTACGAGGCTCTTCTGCCCTCTTCGTTTGCTCGGGCCAGAGCCATGGGCTGGGATGGAGCTCGGTAGGTCCCGGCCAAGTCTTTCAGCTCCCCACGTCCCAACCATGTTGGCTGACAGCCTCGACAAGGTGGCCCAAGATGACGGAGCTGGAAACCGGCGTCAGCTCGCCTGGCGGCATAAACGGGTTGCTTCTGTGGCAACAGGTCAGCCCCGTCGTGACGTCGACTCTCTCGTCTATGCGAACCGCTTGCTGATCCAAACGTCTAGCCACACACCATGTACCTCGCAGAGCTGGCGTATCAGTCGTCGCCGACGAAAGACACCCTGGAGCGCTGGGACGAGGTTGTCACCGCTGCCGCCGACTACATGGCGTCGTACGCGTGGAAGAACGAGACGTCTGGTAACTACGACCTCGGACCGCCGTCAGTCTCTACCCGTCAAGACCGTGTCTGCCGGACCCAGCTGACGTCTCCTCTCTCCACCACGCAGCTCATACGGCGTCACCGAGAACACGCCGCCAGCTCAGACGCTCAACTTGGCCTATGAGGTACGTGAATACCGTCACATCCCTGTCAACCTACATCCCCTCGTCTTTCTCTCTCTCTCTTTCTCTCTCTCTCTCTCTCTCTCTCTTTCTCTCTCTCTTTCTCTTTCTCTTTCTCTCTCTTTCTCTCTCTTTCTCTCTCTTTCTCTCTCTTTCTCTCTCTTTCTCTCTCTTTCTCTCTCTTTCTCTCTCTTTCTCTCTCTTTCTCTCTCTTTCTCTCTCTTTCTCTCTCTTTCTCTCTCTTTCTCTCTCTTTCTCTCTCTTTCTCTCTCTTTCTCTCTCTTTCTCTCTCTTTCTCTCTCTTTCTCTCTCTTTCTCTCTCTTTCTCTCTCTTTCTCTCTCTTTCTCTCTCTTTCTCTCTCTTTCTCTCTCTTTCTCTCTCTTTCTCTCTCTTTCTCTCTCTTTCTCTCTCTTTCTCTCTCTTTCTCTCTCTTTCTCTCTCTTTCTCTCTCTTTCTCTCTCTTTCTCTCTCTTTCTCTCTCTTTCTCTCTCTTTCTCTCTCTTTCTCTCTCTTTCTCTCTCTTTCTCTCTCTTTCTCTCTCTTTCTCTCTCTCTCTCTCTCTCACATGCACACCCAGATCGCATACTGGCGGTACGGTCTCGACACGGCCCGCGAATGGAAAAGGCGCCTCGGCCAGCCCGTCCCGGAAACGTGGTCCACCGTCGCCGACAACCTCGCCCCGCCGCCGCAGGTCGACGGCCTCTACGCAGTGTACGACGGCCTCAACGGCTCGTGGTGGGACGACCCCGCCCTCACCGGCGACCCGCGCAGCCTCATCATGATGCGGGGCATGCTGCCCGACACGCCCGCCGTCGACCCGGAGGTGGCGCGCCGGACCGCCGACAAGGTCTGGGAGGTCTGGACGGACCCCAAGATCCGCGGCTGGGGGCGCCCGGTGCTGGCCATCAACTCTGCGCGCGTCGGGAACCCGCAGAGGGCCGTGTACCACCTGACGGCGTACAGCTACTGGAAGTTTGACGACGCGGGCTTTGCTGTGAGGGGAGGCGACGGTAAGCTGGACAGACAGCACTGACTGACTGCTTTCGCCATGATGGGGTGGAGGAGTGTGCTGACTTGTTGGTCTAGGTGGTACGCCTCCGCCGTTTATGCCCGGCAATGCAGGCTTTCTGTATGCAGGTGAGCTCGCCCGTCGTCTTGTCGTCATATCCAGAGCGTCTAATCTTTCGTCTCAGTGGCGTACATGGCTGCTGGCTGGCAAGGATCCGATGGTGATGCGCCGGGATTTCCGAAAGATGGCGGTTGGGTCGTCAAGTCGGAAGGGCTGCAGAAGGCTCCCTAGACTGTAGCATCGATGGACTTGCCGTCTTGGATAGAAAGCCATGTATGTTGAGTTGAGCATGTATGGGAATCGGGTGTCATGACTTCACACATGATAACCCAGCCTCGTTCCAAGAAGACTGTCACGAACCATACCGTTAGGCCTACGGAGATGGGTAGGTAAAGGCTTGTTTGTGTTGAAAGCTTTCTATAGAGTAGTATTGTCTGATGTATAGGTTTGTGGGTATGTCTTGTATAAGAAGTGCCTTATGTGAGCGAGCCACGTGACCCGGGATAGTGGCCCACAGGCATGAAGCCATCACGACAATAACTGAACGTCGACGTTGGTCACGATCCAAGGGCGAGTAAAGCGTCTATTCTCAGCCTACACCGTCGCCTTCTGGCCATACGTCACGTGAAACGTCAGATACGAATGTATCGCCGAGTTCATCAGGCTCTTCCTCACGTCCATCAGGAACAGCTCGACCTCCTCGGCGGACCACCTCAGCCCCCTCGTCAGCGGCGCCATGCTCACGGCCTGCAGCGCGTCGACGAGCATGCTCCGGTTGTACAGCCCGATGGTCTTGAGCGTGGGGTCGCGCGGCCACGTGCCGATGGGCACCTTCCAGACCTTCTCGACGACGCCGCCGAAGCCGCCGGCGCGCAGCAGCTCGGCGTTGCGCTCCATGGCCAGCGGGTCGATGCCGAAGCTGCGGAAGCCGGCCATGCAGGCGTCGACGAAGCGCCCGTAGCCGTAGCCCTCGGGCCCGGGCATCGTGCCGTCGTCGCACTGCAGGCGGAAGCGCAGCTCCTGCAGCTCGATCCAGCCGCCCGGGCGGAGCGCCTCGTGGGCCTGCGAGACGAGCCGCGGCCAGTCCTTGACGGCCATGCACATGTGCCGCGCGTGTACGAAGTCGAGGCTGCCGGCCGGCCAGACCCATTCGGCCTCGGCGTCGTCGATCATGAAGCGGACGTTGGGCGGGACCCAGTCGGGCTGGATGGGGGAGAGGTCGATGCCGAGGACGTCCGACTCGGGATATTCGTCGCCGACTGACCGGTTAGCATGTGGTCCTTTGATCATTGTTTGAAGGGCTTTTCAGGGGGGTAGCTGATGATCAGAAAGCAGCCAATGATGCCCAATATGCATTCTCAGCCAAGGGGAGGTAGGTCGTCTTCAACCCAGGATCAACGACATGACCCTTGTGGGATAGACAACAAGGATTATACAAAAACTCACAGTCTATAGCCCAGATCCCGGTCCCGGTCCCAATGTCCACAATCTTCTGGGGACTCTCCAGCGGAGCGCTGTGCAGCTTGCCATTCATGACGTTGACGCACATGGCGTGCTTCATGTCTTCCCGCTCCTGTTCCGGCTCATCGTTGGGCAGGAGATAGCGCCCTTCCATGTACTTGTGATAGCGCCGCGTGTTCTCAAAGACGTAGTCCCGCACGCTGCTGGACATGGACGTGGACGCCGAGTGCGTGCTGGCCGCCGATTCGAAGCCCTCGTCCCACGTCTCGTCCGCCCGAGACGACGCTCCGTCGTCCGTGTCGGCCTCGACGACGTTTTCTGCCGGGACGGACTCTGATGTTCTTCGTTCTGGCGGTACGATAGCTGCTGGTGGTACTGGTGGTTGTGCCTCTGCTGTGGGCGTTGCCGTCGATGCGAGGGTGGACGCCATCCTTGCCGTGTCTGTGGTGCTCATGGCGATGAATATGAACCAATCGAGTGTGCTTCTTCCTGTGCGACTTGCTGTACGTGAAGTGGTCCCAGAGCTGCTTGGCGTCGTGCAATCGTGGAATGTAAACGTGGAGTTTACGTGCGTAACTAGGAACCTATGTCCGGCCAACACCTCTGAGGACGGTCGTACCTTAATCGGATGATCGTCAGTGGAAGGGGTCCAGGTCTTGTTAAATGTCTCTCATGACTCTGGAAACAAGAATCCCGGCTACGCAGTCCGAGGCGGAGATGGTCCCGGCGAGAAAAGGGGTCACGTCCAGACTCTCAACAGGGAAGAAGTCGGCAGTTTTGTCGGACCAGCACCAGGTATATTTCCAACAATAAAAGGAGAAAGAAAGGACACCGAGATAGTGGCAGAAAGGAGCGAGTGAAAGAAGAGGGAAATAATAAGCGAAAAAAAGCCGTTAGACTGACGGCACCACCATCACAGCTCACGCTCTCATTTGCCGGCCGACTCGTCTGGTCTCGTCAGCACATCAGCCACGCTTCAGAAAGAGAACTTGACGAGTGAGAATGACTACAGGTGGCCTGCGCATGTGTGAAGAGTGACAGACCACGTCCTTGGACCACCCAAACACTACCCGTTCCTGGGCCGCCATCTACGGACCTGGCCTATCACGCTCCCCGGCGCTCGCTTTGGGATGGCTGGATGGCAAGATGGCCACGGTCTGCGAGCGGCGGCGCCTCTGGCGTGACGCTAGTCTCGATGGCTTCATACATGGCCAGCCCAGAAGAGTCAAGCCCATCGCCCCGGGTCGACTGGAATGGGTGCAAGAGGCAGACTTCACGCGGTGGCGTTTCCGCAATGTCTCTCTCCGTTCCTCGGTCGTACCAAGGTCCAGACTTGGTTCCTTTGAAGCTCCCAACCCGTCGTCGTCCTCCATCAACACATAGTTGCCTGAGTTCCCCTCATCCCGTCACGCCGTCTAGGGGAGATCCGGCCTAGTTCCGGGCTGAGCACCGCCTTCCAGCTATTGGGCACGCGTGCCGGGGACGGCACATGCCGTCCAGCTTCTACTGCATATGGATTGGGGTGGTGACATGTCACGCCCAATGGCGGCCAGACGGACTTTGCATGGCCACGTTGTCTCGCGAGCCAGCACTTGGTCGGTTGCTCACCGAGCTGCCGCATGCAGTCTACGTCGTGTTGAGGATTTGTGCGTCGTTTCGCTGCAGATTCGGATAGAGGAGGGAGTTTGTCGACAATCCCTCGTTCTTCTCTGCTTCTTCTCCCTTCTCGGACACCTCTCTCCTTGGTCTGATCTGCTCTGAGCACCCATACCAGTCAACGTCCACATTGCAAGCCATCTAGACCCGTATCAGATCTCCATCGGTGGTCTATCGCGGTGTGACAGCTCCAAATCTGGTATACATAGGTCCTAGTCAGCGAAACCTGCATCAGAGTCTGCGCCTCGTGTACCACACATCCCATCTGCCACGACTCAAGTCACCCAGCATCTGCTCCCCAGATCTGGATATTCTTTGACGGCCGGACAAAGATACAAAGAAGGGAAAAAAAAAACCATCACAAGACTAGAACATGGCCGATGAGCAGGTCCGGGCGGAAGCAACCGCCGCAGCAGACGAGGTCGCCGAGGCGGTGCAGACGTTCCTCGGCCAGGCCGGCGGCCCCTCGGGCGGCGACCTCGACAAGACGCGGCGCCGGCACATCATCGACGCCGCGCACAAGCTCATCAACGCCGTCAAGGACCCGGCCGACGAGTGGTTCGACGTGACGGCGCAGGTCGCGCAGCTGGGCGCGAGCAGGCTGTTCTGGGAGTGGAAGGCGTACGACCGGATCCCCGCCGAGGGGAGCGTGTCGTACGCCGAGCTGGCGAGGGCAGTCGAGGCCGAGGAGTCTCTGATACGTGAGTCTGGGAATGCTCGAACCGTGAGCCAAGGGACGGGTTGTGGAGGTTGTGTTGACGCTGAGCAGGGCGCATCGGCGGTGTTCTCACGTCGACGGGGATACTGCAGCAAGTCGGCGACGACGCGGTTGCGCACACCAGGCGCTCTCGCGTCTACGTCGACGGCCACCCGGCAGGGCAGATTGTGGGCATGGCGTACGTCTTGTCACCCTCGCGTCGTTTGGTCATTACGGCATCGTCATGTCGTCCGTTGCGCATCGTTCGTCCACAACGCATCGTGAAGCTGACATCCCCCAGCTGGGAGAACGGCCTCGTTCCGTACGTGCACATGCCGGCGTACTTTGAAAAGTACGGCCGCAAGGAACCGCAATCGTTGAACCACGTCCCGGGAACGTTTGCCTACGGACACCCAGAGTACGGATGGTACGAGATGCTCCAACACGACCCCCCGCGCATGCGGCGCTTCCTCCGCGCCATGGGCCCGATCGAGGAGAAGATGCCCATCTCGGGCATCTACGACTTTTCCTGGGTCGTCGACCACGCCAATGCCAAGGCGAGCCCGGCGGACAGGATGCTCTTGGTCGACGTCGGCGCGGGGCGCGGGCAATCCATTAAGGCCATCCACCGCGAGAACCCCGACCTGCCGCTGGCGCGATGCGTGCTGCAGGACCGCCCCGAGGTCGTCGAGGCCGTCGAGGCGCTGGACGACGAGGACATGAGAGCGGTGCGGAAGCAGGTCGTTGACTTTCACAAGGAGCAGCCCGTCAAAGGTACGCCGTGATTCCCTTTAGTAGCCCATCTCAACCTAGACGATTCGAAAGGACACTGACAAGGGGACACACCCACACAAGGTGCGCTGACGTACTGGATCCGGCGGTGTCTGCACAACCACGGCGACGAGGTTGCCGTCAACATGCTGCGCATCATCGCGGACGCCATGGCGGACGACAGCAGGCTGCTGATCCAGGAGGACGTCATGGGCAACCCGCCGCACTACACGTCGACGATGCTGGACTTTATGATGCTGACGTTTGGCGGGAAGCAGCGGTCGCTGGAGTGCTGGACGGACGTGCTCGGGCGCGCTGGGCTGGAGATTCGCAGCGTGGCGACGGGACAGGGGCCGTGGAGGCATCTGGCGGTGCTCGAGTGCGTCAAGAAGTGAAGCGGAAGCCTCGGAAAGAAGCAAGGTGAACCGACGGCGGACGACCAGGGGCAGGATTAGGACTTGGGGGGGGTGGTGGTGGTGGTGATGGTGGTGATGGTGGTGATGGTGGTGGTGGCTGATGTGGTGTCAACGAGCGGTGAAGACGGCCGTATATTGTCTGGGGGCCAAGATCGAAGCCAAGATGCTCTCTGACGGGGGTACGAGACCCGGCAGGACGGGTGGGATTCGATCGACAGGAGCATTTCCATGTTGACGGCCTTGGTTTACCGGACACGAAGGTCAACTGGTGAGTAGCACCGCCGGCGGAGTCGGCGACGTTTGCAATGTCACTGTCGAAACCAAGACGTACGTTGCAGAGTTTGTGGTATTTAACCAGAAAGCCAAACTTGTCGGAGCATAATTCAAGGATAGTATAGTGAAGATGTGCGTAGTGAAGATGTGCGTGGTGGTCATGAACCGACATGCACACCGACTCTGAGCCGGTGGGGGTCCATCCAGTTCAACCAAGAGACGGTTGACTCTACGAGGAACCTGTCTGTCCCTTCAGTCTCGCCCTTGGACTCTTCACCGCTTCTTCTCCGGAACCGCTTCCGATACGGGCCGGTCCGATGGCCGGCTCACCGGACCCGTACGGAAGAAGCGGCCGGGCGTCGTGACCAGGACCCGTCAATTTTCGTCTCGTCTACGATTAGACTTGCATCCACGAACTAGCGGTGTCCACCGCCCCTGTCCCTCGGTCGAGCGGTGGCAGTCCGAGGGCGTGACTGGCAGAGAAATCAAGACCAAGAGGAGTCTCTTTCAAGGAAACGGGTCCGAGGCACACGCACACGCACACGAACAAAGATGAGAATAAACAGTATCAGTCTGGTTGGGTCCTATGAACAACTCTACCCGTACACGATGTCCGTAAACTCGTCGCGTCGTCCATCGTCTATCAACGCGGATGCCAGTCTGCTCGAGGCGAAGAACTGACACGCCCTCGTTCCACCGTCTCCCGCAACAGCCAAAACATTATAAACAGGGGTTATAGGCAACAAGAGGCCAGAGAAACAAATAAACAGAAACCAGAGGGTTACCAAATGCTGGGTATAGAACGCCAAGTGCAGCCCTGCCAGACCGCGTGCAAATGCCGGAAAAAACGCATCAATGCAACTCAACTCCATCCATCCGTCTCCCAAGCCCTCGAGAAGTCCCAACTGCCAGCATCAAACCCAAGTAAACAAAGCCCAAAACCCCGTGGACATGCCGTGACAAACTCCATCAGGCATGCAAGTTCCTCTTCATCCTCTTCATCCGCGGAGTGAACAGGTCTCACGCAGTCTTTGACCAGCGCCACCCGAACCACCTCCTCCTCGCCGCGGCCCCAAACTCGCACTTCTCCACCGTCTCCTCGTCCAGCTCGAGCCGGTACCGCCGCACGCTGCCCGTGTCGTCGTCAAAGGCGACGTGCTTCTCCTTGGGCACGAAGCAGTCCGGGACCAGGTTGCGCCTGCACCAGCCCTTGACCCCGCGGCTCGCGGCGTCAATGGCCGCGTACTCGAGCCTCCGCGTGCGGTCGCTGGTCCAGTAGTGCGTCGCCTGCGGCGGCAGCGGCGCGGCGACCTCGGTGCGCTCGTCCGCCTGCGCCTGCGAGCGCCGCGACGAGGGCGAGAGCAACCCGCGCTGGTCGAGTTCGAGTTCGACCTGTTGCTGCTGCTGCTGCTGCTGCGGGAGTGGTGGTGGCGGCGGTGGGCGCGGGTGGCGGGATGACAGTTCGAGGTCCGTCGGGTGCGCGGGGAAGTGGAAAAAGGTGGCCGCCTGCTGCTGGGCGTGGCGCGAGGACGGGTGATGTTGGTGATGATGGAGCGCCGCGGCGGCGGCGGCGGTGTTGTTGTTGTTGATGTTGATGTTGCCGGACCGAGGGTAGGGGCTCGTTTTCGGCGCGCGGCGGATCGTGGGACGGCCTCGCGGGCGGGAGGGGGTGCGCTGCTGGTGCTGCGAGGAGGAGGACGAGGACGAGGACGACTGGGACGACGACGCGGTGGACGTGCGGCGTTGCTGGGAGGACGACGACGAGGACGAGCTGCGCGGGAGGGATTCGTAGCCCGAGTCCTGGCGGCGCATCTCGGCCGGTTCGGGTTCTCGTTCTTTACGGGATTTGCTGCGCTGCTGCTGCTGCTGCTGTGCCGAGGTGGCCGCCGGTGATGACCGGAAGGGTCCCGGGACCGGAGCCGTTGGTTTCGTCGTCGGCGGCGAGCCCGGGGCGAAGAGCTCGACGTCGTTGAAGGACTGGTACGCGCAGGTGTGATACGTCGTGTCCGAGGCGGCGACGCTCGCGCGGGACTCGGTGCGGAACGTCATGTTGGACGGAAAGGGTGAGAGGCGAGACATGGTTGAGGTGTATTATCGTGTAGTTTGCGTGTAGTTTTGGTCGGTGTAGGGACTCGTGTAAGATGGGAGTCGACCATCCAAAGGTCAAAGAGAAGCGAGTATTATCAAATCGTAGTATCGTGGAGATGGAATCCTCGCCGTGAAGCCATCGGAGGATTTCCCCCCTCCAACTCGTCGAGCACGCGAGACTCGGATGGAGCGATGGGACTGGGGTGCAGCAGAGGCGGAGACGATGACGATGTGTGTGTCTGATGGTGATCGTGGACGGGTCGGCCAACGCGCGGAAGCTTTTGGGAACCAAGCTTGTAGGCTGCGAAGGCTGGGTGAGGACGTCTGGGGAAGAGAAGAAGAAAAGAAGAGGGGAGATTCTTCCTCCGTGTGTGGTAGGCGTCTCCCGGGGGGTTTAATATGTAGTATCGTAGACGAGATTTTGCGAGCACAGGGCGGACGGAGATGATGCCGAGATTGTGGACGGCGTGGTGTTAAAAAGTTGCCGTCTACCAGAAGAGGAGAGGAGAGAGGGTCAAGGGACAAAGTGACAAGCCACCCCTCGCCTCTGGTTGACACTTCTCCAGTTCCGATGGGTGAGTCGTGTTGATCTGACGACAATAGACGGTAAACAGCCAGAGTGGATGCTGTTTTGTCTGTGACTTTGGACCCAAACGCCCCCTGTAAGTGGTGGATGAGGATCCAAGTGGAGGATGAGGATGAGGATGAGGGTGCCCTTTTTCTGCGTTGCAAACTTGTGTGAGGTACAGTCGAGATGCACCGTTGCAGGGCTACAAGTGCGAGACAGACGATGGGTCTATGGTTTGCTCGCTTTGGATATACAAGCACTAACAGGTCGTGTGTGAACCCTGTCCGCGGGTGGCAGGGGAGGATGTCGTCGTGGGCGGGTTGTATCGTCGTGATTGGGTCACAATGTTGCGGTGAGGCGCCCACGACGGAGAGGGTCTCGTGGTGCAGCGTGCTGCAGCTGGGACCTGGGATGTCTTGCTGAGGAATGCAAAATGCTGCGCGTGTACCGAGTATGGAGTATGTGCGAGCGAGTCGGAACGGAGATGGCAGAGACCAGGCTCCTTGTCTTGTTCGTGAATGTCTCTGTCTTTCCTCTCGACGTTGAGCGTGGGGTTTGGAGAGAGAGAGGAGAGACGTCCAAGACAAACAGGCAGCAAGCTAAGAGAGACGTCGAGGGTTGGGTGAGTAGAGTGCTGAGGAGGTGGGATGGAATATGTAGGTACCAGACGACGAAGATGTGGTACGGAGCAGGCTGGCTAGGCCCTATTGCAGGAAGACGATAATGGGATGGGATGGTCCAGGACAGGGCAGGACTGGACAGGAGAAGAGAGGACACCGCTTGTCGACGATAGGTTGAAGGTTGATCGACAGAGGGGCACTTATGCGTGGGCTGATGATGTGGCTGTCGACTCCTCTCAATGCGGCACGTTGCTGGGATGGGCCTCGAGGTTATTCCCTAGCCCGATGTGCCTCTGTGTACTGTGGTATTGTTTCTCTTTTTTTCTTTTCTTCCTCTGGTCGGTATTGTGGTGTGGTGGGTTAGGGGTGCTGGCTCTGGGTCTGAGTCTGGGCCTGGATCCTGGTCGGGTCGAGAGGTTCTAGTTTATGCCGCCGATCTTCTGCGACAATGACAAAATGTCAATTAACGCGTTGGCGTTGGCAGCTCGATTTAGGTGGCAGGCGGATGCCTAAGGGGAGGGATCTTGGATTCCGGTAGATGGCTGAATGGGCGGTGGCTGGACTGGGACTTGGACTTGGACCGGGCTAGACGAGGAACCCAGGTTCTTGAAGAGCCAGGGTGATGAGGCCAAGGTAAGGTGAGTCTGGCTGACGATGGAGAGACTATACAGTCAAAGGAGAAGAGTGCAAGGGAGAGAGAGCAGAGCAGCAACATCAGCATCAACAGCTGCTGCAACACAACACCAGTCAAGGGTTGGCTGGCTCAAGTCGAATGGCTGGATGATCAGATGAGAGGGGGTTCCAGTTGAGAGAAATGCTGCTGCTGCAACGGTTTACGGGTGAGGGGGCGTGGGAGGAGGGAACAGGCTGCAGATGAGAGATGCAGGAATAACAGATGCGTGTTGGTGTAGGCCGTTAATGAGACGACAAGCCGTCGAGGTGACGTGGGAGAACCAGAGGCAGAGAAAAAGACAGCTCGAGGCCCAGATTCAAGGGGCACAGCCGGATATGTATGTCTCAACCGCCGAGGAAGAGTCCAAAGTAACGCCGTGCAGGAAGTGAAATGGCGGTGATATATCAGGCTACGTCAGTCAGTCACTCTGTCAGTCTGTCAGCAGCAGCAGCAACAAGACCACAGACTGCACGACAAGCAGACAGTTCGACTCTGCGCCGGACCAAGCCCGATCGAGTTCAGACGCCAGAGAACGACAGCGACAGACGGCTTCGCGCGCCGGGTGCAAGCCTGCAAGGCACAAGAGGACGTCTTGGAGAAAGTGTACGTAGCAGCCAAGGTGGTGAGGCAGTGAGGCAGAGAGCCAAGAAGGCCCAGAGGCAAAGCCAAAGAGAGAAAAAGAGAGAGAGAGACAGAAAAAAAGAAGAAAAAAAAGGGCCTTTCGTGTCGCAGAGTTTCCCAGAGTTGGGACGATGATGATGGGACTCGCCGTGGTGTCGTGCCGGCTGCTACACGCTAGCAAGGGCAGTGCTCTAGCGACTTTGTCTTGAACTACGAGTGGCGTAGTATACACGAGAGAGACTATCCGTACTACGTGGGTGGTGCGAGCTGGAGATGGCTCGAGACTGCTGCTCTGCTCTGGGCGTAGTCGGGATATTCCAGAGAGTCTAGAACTTTGGGTGCGTCGTTGCTTGACGCGCCCAAGTGGAGAGAGTGTAGGCAGTAAGAGAGCAGGAATTACACGAAACGCAGGCGATGGCGATGGAGTCTTGGTCAGAGAGTGCGTGGTCGAGGTCGTGGCCGTGGCCGTGGTGATGGCTGGGCTGGGTTGGGTGGTGATGGCAATGACAGTACGTACTCGGCTTGTATCCGTGTGTCGACACTTATCCTTATAGGGTTGGAGGGGGTGCGGCCTGCATGCAGTGCAGCTGCGTGTGCGTTTGCTTGCTTGCTTGCTTGTGTGGGATGATGAGGTGAGTGTGTGTGTGTGTGTGTGTGTGTGGTGCGTGATGTATGCGAGGTGGTGGATAATAGCTGGTGAATCCTGGTTGGCGTGCCTGGGAAGGGCTGCGAGAGACGCCGAGAGAGTTGCGGGAGACACACGATAGGCTCTCTCAAGCTCATGAGATTCGAGAGGCCTCGAGTCTTGGTCAATGGGATAGCGGTGACGCCGAGGAGGGGAATCCGTGGGATGGGCAAAGTTGACGCTTGATTAATTGCCTTTACTTTGTATGGTGAGGGGCAACGGCAATTCGGACGAGATGAGATGGAAGCTCTGGCAAATGCAGAGAGAGAGAGAGAGACAGACGCGAGATGGAAGAGCTGGTCGACGAGGATGGCCTGTTGAGCTTCAACTCGGATGGTGAGTCGTGACGATGCCGGGTACCTACAAGTACGTAGTAACAGTAAACCCTCTCCCCACCTTGTGTGTGCGTTGTTCGAGCTGACAAGCTTGGATGCTAAGGAGCTAACCCGGTTTCCAGCCTACACAGTAGACGAAGCAACGGGACTTGACGATGGACACAGTCGAGGCTCCTACTGACTTGATGGCGTCGGCGTGGTGTCACTGTCCGGTCTGTCTCTGGGCGGGTTGTCTCGAGAGCCGACCGAAGCGCCGCAAGTATTATCCTCCAGTCTTTGTCATTATTGTTGACTTTTGTCTTTTGTACTTTGTTCCGTGGCCTAGCTGGTGTGTCTCGTAGCTTTCTTCTCCTCGTCTCGTCCACGACCACCTCTCTGTCTCACTTTGACCTTTTTCTCTGCCTTTTTCTCTGCCTTTCTCTCTGCGTCTCTCTCTGCGTCTCTCCCTTGCGTGCTCGAGATGACTTTGGAACAGGCGCCTCTCCGCCAGCCAACGACAGATGCTATCCGGCCTCTCTCCAGTCCGTGGGTGGACGACATCAAAGCCAACAGGGCAATGGGGCGAGACGCGGTGCAGGGGAGGCCCTGCGAGTGTGTCTAGCGGCCCCTCCCTGACTGTTCCCGCGCTGTAACCGCCGATGTCGCTACTACGTAGAGGGACTGGGCGGAGATGCTCGATGCTTTACCAGTGGTGACTCTGGGGGGGGTGAGTTGCTCGAGTCAGATGGGTGCCTCTGCGTCTGTTGGTTGTCGAGGTCGTTCGTCGTCTGTATGGGAATCTCGAATGCCTTTCCGGCCGGGATCGACGACTAGACAGCAGTAGACAGTCAGGCGGCGAGTCGATGAATGTCGTGACTTGTCCAATGCGACCCTCCTTCACCAGAGGAGCAAATCGGCTCCCTTTCGGCAGCGGGAGAGGAGCTCTGCAGCCTCGGAGGCCCAAGACACGATGCGGTGGCGTTGCGCAGAGCAGCGTCCAGAGTCCAGAGTCACGTATCACAAGCCAAACTACCCTTCGTCCATCATCCATCTGGGCATGTGCTGTTGCCCCTTGGTCTCCAATATATTGCTGCCCTGGACCGGACGGCCTGGCTGACCGGCTGGACAGGCACCACGTCAAATGTGAAGCCAAGCCAGCGCCTCCGATGATAGACAGAAGCTGGTGACACTCGGTGGTGATGTGTGTCTCCATGTGAATCAGCCTTGTACCAGAAATAGCACCGTCGACTGGCCGTGGTCTTGTCCTTCACTTGGACTGTCATACGGACCCTCTCTCCTTTTCACATGCCAACCGCCACGTTTCTTTCCGCCTGCACAGTCGATCCAACGCGGATTGGACGCCATCATCGTCGTCGTCCCTGAGGCCTCCTCCAATCATCGCCTACCGCGTCAAACCCTCTTCCGCCTGCTGCAACCCAACCGCGAGCATCATCGTGGTCTGCATATCCGTAAGCCTGTCGATTCACCGTGACATCTGACGGCCGGACGAGCCGAAGCTTTTCCATCCTGACACCGACTCTGTCGTGAAGCTCGAGCTTGCTCTCGGCCCTCGGGACCAACGAAGGAACCACCAGGCACCGCCGACAGTCCGACCCTCCATCTCGTCGAGTTCGCGCAACAACACACATGCTCAGAAGGCTCAGCCACCTCTGATACCGTCTTCCCACACAAAAGTGTGCCTCCTCAACCGGCAACGATCCACGAGCCCACGAGGTCACGTTGGCTGGCGACTGGCCATTTTAAGACGTCTCATCCGTCGACTAACTGATTAGCAGCGCCAACCGCCGCATGGCCCTGCCGTCTTGAGACATGGGCCGTCTTTCCAACTGGCTGGCGTCTCTGGTCCATCGCCAACGGCTGTCGGCTGCGGGAGAGTCTCTGCGACTGTGTCCCAATCACAGGCTTCGGCCGTCCGTCTCTGCTTTGCTTTTTTCCGCATTCCTCAAGGCTGCAAGCTTCAACCCACCTGACCTGCTCACTTTCGTCATATCTTGTCCAGTCTGTCATCTCGGGTCCAGAACCCCCATCTCGTCTGCATGGACATGTTCTCTGCCTGCTTTTACCCGCCAACACACTCCACAGCTATCCTCATCCTTCTCCCACCCTCATCCTCAGTCCAGCTCCCATCGTGATCCGTTAATCCCTCCCCGGGTCCGCATGCCCAAAGGGGACAACCGCAAGTCTCTCCCGGCATCATGGCTGTCAGAACCCTATCCCCCGCAGCGGAGCGCAGCAACACCCAGTTCAGTCCGTAAGACGATCCGTGGGAGGAATGCGTGTTGGTGACGAGCGGTCCAACGCACAGGCTCGCCGGCTGCTCGCTAGGTGTTCCTACTGCGAGGGGGCGGGTGAAGACATGGCCGAATCGTGTGGCATGCTGTCTTTCTCCTCTTAGGGCTAACGAGCCGTCCGAGACCGCTCTCCTCGTTTGCTTCCTTTTCGCTGGCCACCAAACCATTCTCGTTACGCTGCGTCAACCGTAAGCCACGAGACCGTCAGGCGCAGGACGCCGTGTTCGTCGCATCCCGAGGTTCTGGGCCTTGCAGTGCTGATCTCCGTCTGCACCTCACCTCGGGACTTATCGCACACCTGAATAAGCAACGAGCGGCCTTTTCTCGTCTGCCGTGGTCCGTCACACCGAGCTGGACGTGATGGTCCATTATTCTGTGGTCTGTATCACGTAGTATTTGATAGCATGGCACCAACGACCGAAACCTCGGCCAAGGCCGTGTCTCACGACTGGCGACTGGTTGTGACTTGTAACCAAGGAGCACAAGAGAAGCAAGAGGCATTCGTGATTCACATGCCAGTATTCACATGCCAGCTCCCTCTCGGCCAGGCTGCCTCCGTCCATGACTGTAGCGCAGCGCAGCGCTTGGTCACGTACACGCCCAAACACGGCCGAAGAAGAGACTGCTCGTCAAGGTCGTGATGCAGCACAAACCACTTGGTGTCGCGATGTGCACCTCGACCTGTGAGCAGCGCATGTCCCGGCACGCCTCGACCACGGCACCGGCTCCCAGATGGCCCCAGTCTCTGTCTACACGGACACACACGTCGTATGGCAAGGCATGGCATGGCGTGGCTGTGCCGTTCCGCCGTCATACCGACGAAAATACTCCAGACGGTGATATCTCTCCGGCCCGTCAATGCTGAATAGTATATTTCCTACCCAAATGCTCCCCGTTTGCCGTTGCTATTACCGGGAAATACCACTAGCCAGCACACACACAAACTGTGACGCGTGCGTCAGTCGAACAGACTCTTCTGCTGTCAACACGACAACCTTGTCGCCTTCACCCGAGGCCAGTCCCGCTTGATGGCGTACAGAGACTCCGTGGCTTCGAGAAGCCATGACACTGGCTTGTTCACTCGGCCAGGCAAGGAACCTCCTAGTCGTAGTGGCCATTGTTCGAATGTTCCTCCATGACGTCTAGCTCGCATACCTAATGCATCTTACGCAACATGTCTGCCCCATTGTGGCCGGCTGGCGTCTACACGCCACCATCTCCATGACTCTCCCCTTCTTTGCCCCCGTCGTCGGCATGTGAACCCTCCCCCCCCCTCCTCAGAACTCCCAGGACCCCCTCTCACACGGCCCGTCGCCCAGCACCGTGTGCTCCGGCGCCGCGTTCCCCTCCCACGGGATCTGGACGAGCACCGTCGGCTCGTCGCCGGGGAACTCGGTGAAGTGGCCCGCGCGCACGCTCGCGTTGCGCAGGTCCGCCGCGATGACGAGCGACGACGACACCGACCCGGGCTGGATGTACGCGACCTTTTGCTCCGGCGGTGGCGCGCCGTCGGACCCCGGCAGCGGCAGCGGCAGCGGCAGCGGCAGCGGCACGCTTCCCGACGTGTTCCCGGCCGCCGGCGACGTGATCCTGATGAGCCCGTTGAGGACGACGGTCAACCTGCGGTTTTGCGATTATGCTGGTGAGCATGAACAGGGAGGTAAAATCGGATTTATGCGCATTGGGAGAGAGAAACTCACTGCACTGCCGGCGCCCAGGCCTCGCCGACGGTCGTCCGGGGTCTGATGATGGACCACTCGCCGCGCGTGAGGTCGCCGCCGAGGTCGTAGTTGAGGGCTGCGCGCGCGTCGACGGGCACGGAGGCGAGCTGCCAGCACTGGATGACGGAGTAGCCGTCGCGCGTCGCGAGGGCGGTGACGTTGAGGGGCGTGAATGCCCTCGCGCCGGCCGCGAGGGCGAGCAGACCCGCAAACGAAGCACGCATTGTGGTGTGCTGGCAGCGATGGTGGTGGTATAGGAGTGCTTGGACGGAGGGGGGGGGGGTCGGTGATACTCTCGGTAACTGTTGTGGACTCATTTATTCCCTGGCATCGTGGTGACACGAACGGGAACGCGTGAGACATTCGGCTGGGTGGCTGGACGACGGACCTCCGAACGCCCAGTGGCGCACTAGAGGTCAGTGGCCCAGCCACGCTGAGGATCGATGGACTTGCAGTGAGTCATTTCTTTCTTTGCAGTTTTCGAGATTGTGAGGCCGTCGTGACTGTGATGGCTTCCAGTTGACATGGAGGTGCTTCGATCAGAACGCTCCACGAGGAGCTCTCGCCGTGTGCCCATGTGCCTCTGATGGGTTTCATATCAGCTGTGGGTTGTACTCGGGAACAAAGGTATAGTCAATAAATACTCAAGGAAAGTCGGGAAATTGGAACCTATTTGGACTCTTCATACTTTGACTCCTTTTCACGCTGAAAATAACTACAAAGTACAAGTAATACTCTCAATTTATTCCAAGCCGTCGTACATTTCATGTGGCTTCGCTTGATCCATCGAGCTGGCACATCAATTCTTCTAGATGGCTCTCGACCAAGAACATCATCTGGACAAGTATACCGCCATACTACCTGGCATTTGGATGTGTTGTGACGGGAAACTTGTGACTTGACGATTGCTCGATGCCCTAGGACCGAAGAAATCATGTTTAGCTTTCACAAGTCGGGGATATACTTGATGTATATTACGCCTTTACGTCGGACATGGATATGTACCGGTATTCTCACAGTCTTTTGGCTGAGATGTTCAACTCGACTTTTATTTCTGACCTCCTGTAGTCGAAGACGGTTATCACGAAGGAAGATTATAGAGAGAGAAGAGTAAACTACAAAGGGATAACGTAGTACTGGCTAAAATGCTGTTATAGTGTAGACCAAATATTCTGCTCACATATAGTAGTGACTGCTGGGGCCTATTGGGCTACAGAGCAACCAAACCCATACACATTAATAGATACATCAAGTATATGTCTGCTTCAAATTGCTTCGTCTGTCTGAGGCATCACCAGAGGGTAAGCTTCTCGCTCACAACAGCCAACAGCCTGGGCACCATGATCCAACAGACTTGGAAACGCATTCAACAAGACTTTAGTGTATTAAATAAAAGCCAGAAAGCTGCATGTCATCATGATGACGGTGATTTAGCAGCAGCAAACATCCAAAACCCATGCCAAACGCCACCAATGAGTCCCAAACCGCTCGTCTTGGTCACCCCCCTCACGCCTACCACTGCGTCTCCATCCACCGCACCATCTTGTCGACCAGCCCGCTGCCGACGACGTCCCAGCCCTGGCCGACGGCGGGGCTCCGCTCGCCCGTCCGCCGCGTCTCGAAGACGAGGCCCTGGCGCCCGGGCCCGTCGTTGTCGTACTTGTCCTCGAAGAAGCGCAGCAGCTTGTACGTCGGGTTGCGCCCCGGGTCCGGGTCCGACTCGCGCAGGCGGCGCACCCACTCGCGCTGGGAGACGATCTGGAACTCGAGCCCGGCGCCGCGGAGCGCGCGGAGGAAGTCGAACGTCCAGTGGAACAGCCGCGGGTTCTGCACCTGGTACACGAGGTCCGCGTCGTCGTCCCCGTCGTCCCCGTCGTCGGGCGTCGAGGGCGCGCCGCACGCGTGGCAGCGCGGGCCGGTGAGACGCGCGAGCTGGAGCACGGCGAGGGCCATTTTGTCTGCGGGCATCCACGAGGGTGTCTTTTATATATATATCGTCAGTTGTCGTTGTACAACGCAGTGAACAAGATTCAGAGAAGAGGGAAAGGCAGAAGATAAGGGGGCAGTGAACAAGATTCAAAGAAGAGGAAAAGACGGAAGATAAGGGGGAACTCACCTCGTCGAGAGCAGGCAGCGCCTTGATGACCTTTGCGCTCCGGATCATGAGCGGGATCGCCTCCGTCTGGTTCCACACGCCGCGCTCCGAGTCGCCCACAATCTGCCCGAGCCGCAGCACCCGCGCCGCGATGCCCGTCTTGGCGGCGGCGGCGCGGACGACGTGCTCCGTGACGACCTTTGACCGCGCGTAGCCCATGTTCTGCGCGTGGGCGAGGTCCTCGACGTACGTCTCCTTCACGCGCGCGGGGATGGGCGTGCCGGCGGCCGCGGAGACGGACGAGCAAAAGTAGAAGCGCGCGGGCTCGACCGTGTCGGCGGACAGGCAAAAGTCGAGCAGGTGGCGCACGCCGCGGATGTGCTGGGCCTCGAAGCTCGCGACGCCGAGGTTGAAGTTGACGGCCCACGCCGAGTGGACGACGGCCGTCAGCGAGCGGCGCAGGTCGGCGGCGGCCGCGGGCGGGAGGCCGAGGTCCGGCCGGCCGAGGTCCGTCGGCAGATACTTGACCTTGGCGGGAGGCGCTTCCGCGTCGTCGTCGTCGTCGTCGGGGAGCCGCAGGCCCTTGGCCGCGAGGGACGCGAGCACGCGCGCCTCGGCCTCGGCGGGGGACGCGGCGCGCGCGAGGCAGTAGACGGCCCTGACGTGCGGCTGGCGGACGAGCTGGGCGAGCAGATGGGCGCCGAGGGAGCCGGTGGCGCCCGTGAGGACGACGGTCTCGCCGTCCGGGCGGACGGTGTTGCCCGGGGCGGCGCGGGGGGAAAAGTCCGAGTACTTTGCGATGAGGCGCCTCATGACGTCGAGCTCGTCCTCGGCCCGGGCGGCGGAGGCTGCGCCGGTGCGCAGGGCGTGGATGTGGGCGGCCAGCGAGACGGCGTTGGGGAACTCGAAGACGACGTTCTGGCCGAGCGTGTGGCCGCCGAGGTCGAGGCCGCGCTGGAGGTGGCCGCGGGCGGTGCTGGCCTGCAGGCTGTCGACGCCGGCCTCGAAGAAGTCGGTGTCCTTTTGCAGAGAGCCGAAGCCCAGGGTGCGGCGGAAGAGGTCGAGGATGTGGTCCTCCAGCTGCGGCGGCTCGAGGGCGACGGGCTCGCTGCCGTTGACGTCGGCCTTGGGCGCCTCGAAGCGGCGGTAGACGTCGTCGATGAGGTCGGCGAACTGCTTGTAAAAGGCGGCGCGGATGACGGTGCCCTTGTCGGTGCGAGGATACTCGGTGCCGACGTCGAGGACCTCCATCATCTCGGGGGACACGCGGCCAAAGGCCTCGGCGCGGGCGTTGGCCTCGTCGATGGCGGGCTGCAGCGTCTTGACGACGTCCTCCTTGGAGAGGTCCCTTGCCTTGTCGCTGGGGATGATGACGAGACCGGGCATGGACTTGCCGACGCCAAAGACGACGACCTCCTGGACCAGCTCGTGCTCGCGGACGTGGTTCTCGTAGGGGATGGGCAGCACCTTTTCGCCGTTGACGAGCGTCACGCGGTCGTCGAGACGGCCGAGATAGCGCCAGGCGTCCGGGATGGTCGGGTGAGGCGCAAAGGTATCGCGGGTGCGGTACGAGTTGGGCGCCGGGTCGTCCGAGTTGGACATGACCTTTGACGGGAGGCCGTCGAGGACGACGCACTCGTAGACGCCGGCGGCCATCTCCATCATGCGCAGCCAGGGCTTGGCCGAGGCGAGCGGACGCATGTAGTTCCAGTACCTGTCTGTGGGATGATCGCGGAACGAAGTCATGAGCTGGCCCATCTCGGTCCTGAGAGGCAAGTGGTCAGTATTCAGTATTCAGTATACGCCTGTCATGTCACGAGGAATACGAGACAAACAACGTACGCTCCGTAGTGTCCGACGAGGTAGACGCCCTCCTGGACGAGACGGTCGCCCAAGTCGTCCGGACAGCTGCTTCCGCCGTACAGCACCAGCTTCAGCCTCTTCAAGGCGTCGATGCCGCCGTCGGTCTCGGCCAGCAGCTTCAGCGCGTACGGCACGCAGTGCAGGCTGCCGGGTTCCGTCGCCTCCATGGCCCTGACCAGCGTCGTCCCGGACAGCGGCAGGTTTGCGTTGTAGATGGCGATGCGGTTGCCGGCGTGGATGGCCCGGAAGAGGGTGGCGATGCCGTGGTTGTGGAACAGCGGCAGCGTCAAGAAGGCCCGGTACGGGATGCCGCTCGAGTAGTTGGAGATGCAGGCCCCGTGCGTCTGGAAGATGGGCTTGGGCAGCCCGGTCGAGCCGGACGAGTGCACGATGAAGCACATGCGCTGCAGCGAGCCGGGGTGGGTGAAGACGGGGAACCGCTCGCCCGACGGCGCGGGCAGATCCCACCGGGCCTGCTCGAGGATGCCCAACGTCGTGATGGGAGACGGAGACAGGTCGTTGATCTGGGCGGCGACGTTGCTGTAGCGGTCCGCGACGACGATGCGACTGCAGTCCGTCTTGTCGAGCAGGTTGACGTAGGCCTCGGGAGACAGACGGGTGGACAGGTAGAGCACGGCGAAGCCCATCCTCGACAGCGCAAACATGGACACGACGTAGCTGAGGTCCGAGTTGGCCAGCAGGGCGACGACCTCTGCCTGGCTCGACGACGGGTTCTGGGCAGCAGCATGGTGAGCAAGACGTCACGTCACGGCCATGTGCTTCGTCGGGGACCGTTGCAGCAAAGGGCAGAAGACTACTCACCTCTGGAAGCAGACCGGCTCGCGCATACTGGCGCGCGGCCTCGTCGGCGAAGCGGTCGAGATCTCTGGCCGTGTAGTTGACGTAGTCGTCTCGTCCGCGTGGTGATGCGGGATAGGCCAGGACGTCGACGTCTGGCGCGTCCTCGACCCTCTTCAGCAGCAGGTCCGTGACGGTCTGCGGCTCGACGGGCTTGACCGTCTCGATGATTTCGACCGTCGGTTTTTCTGACGAGAGGATGGACCTCGGCGCCACGCCTTGTGTGTGGATAGCCATGGCTGAAGGCGTTGCGTGGGAGGTCTGGTGAAGGAGGTCTGGTGAAGGAGGTCTGGTGAAGGAGGTCTGGTGAAGGAGGTCTGGTGAAGGAGGTCTGGTGAAGGAGGTCTGGTGTAGGGAGGTCTGGTGTGAGGACAGCTGAGAATTCGAGATGGTCTTCTCAGCGGGTATTAAAAAGAAGAATTACAACCAAGAGGATGAAGGTGAGCCAAAAAAAAGAAGATCAAATGCTGCTCGATGCTGTGGTGAAGCAAGTCTTTTAATCAAGCAATCGCAGAACTCGCTGGACAGACGAACAACATATGTCTCTGGTACAACTCAGGTATCCGTCCGTAGGCCATCGAGCTTGAAGATAATCCGGACAAAATTCCCCACGTCCCAATTGTCTTTGCCTTGTCCTTGATCATCTGGTTTGGACACACGTCTAGACGGCTGCTCGGCCACGGCCACGGCCACCCACCCTTGTCCTCGTTCGTCTGGTTCTCCAGCTCACACGCAGTTCCGTCCCTCCTGTTCGCCGTGGACTGCTGCTCCTCGAGCCCAGGCCAGCCATACGCCGTCCATCCATTGTCCCCGCAAGTGGCGACGACGAGTGCCGTTCCCGTACGCCACGACACGCCCCCTGGACCACCTGCAGAGCCCACCAGGCAGGCGAATGACGAAAGGAAATGATAATGGGGAGAGCAGCAGAGGTCACGGTCACGGGTGTGTGCCGAGCCAACCGACGGAAAAGCACGCCGGAGAGAGGACCGCTACATAGTACGTACTGCCTTTGGCATGGGACGAGGCAGACGGAAAAGCATCGCGGCCCGGTGGCATGGCCCACTTACCGGTGAAGGCGAGGATATTCTGCATGTTTGAATTATCCTTCTTGTCCGTTCCGTATCTGCGCATCCCAGCGTTCGGTTTCGATCGGATCGACTCTACCCAGCGTCAGTGGAGGGTGTTTCCGACCGAGAGAGAGCGGTACGGAGAATCTGGAGAAACCTCACGATACTTCATTCTGCGTGGGGGGCTGCGTGGGGCTTACGTAAGGGGCTGCGTGGGGGCGCAGTCGGACGACGTCTTCACCCTCTTGGCCACGACAGCTGCGGGGTTGTCAGAGTCTCCGGGAGGATGGAAACGTTGGAGTGCTTATTAGAAGTCATGCTCCTTCTCTCGCGCGTCGTGTGAATATGGCAATTGTATTATTCTCTTTGATTCAGACCTAGTCCTTTCGTAGAATATCCCACGCCAACATGTCTCGACACTTTTACGACGAAGCTGATGACCTTGTCCTCGACGCCCTCGAGGCTCTCACTCTTACACATGGTGGTTTGACGTTTGACAAGTCCAAGAAGAGTACGCTTCCGTCACTCTTCCCCACCGCCGTCGATGCTTTGCGTACTGACCTGACGACACCCTCCAGCCATCTGGCTTACAAACAAGGACGCGAAAAAGGTCTCGATCCTCTCCGGAGGTGGTGCCGGTCATGAGCCCGCCCACGCCGGCTTCGTGGGCTCTGGCATGCTCACGGCCGCCGTGTCCGGGTCCATCTTCGCCTCCCCCAGCGTCGCCCAGATCCTCTCCGGCATCTCTCGCGTGGCGTCCCCCGCCGGTGTGCTTCTCATCATCAAGAACTACACGGGCGACGTTTTCCACTTCCACCTCGCGGCCGAGAAGGCGAAAGCCAGCCTCGGGGTGCCCGTCGAGGTTCTCATCGTCGGCGACGACGTCTCTGTGGGCCGCAAGAAGAGCGGCAAGGTCGGTCGTCGCGGGCTGGCCGGCACCGTCCTCGTGCACAAGATCCTCGGGGCGCACAAGGAGACGGGCGCGTCCCTGGCGGACGTGCTGGAGCTGGGCAGGACGGTGACGGATAACCTCGTGACCGTCGGCGCGTCCCTCCAACACGTCCACATCCCCGGCCGCGAGGCTGCGGCGGCCGAGTCTGGCGACCAGGTCGAGCTGGGCATGGGCATCCACAACGAGCCGGGGTGCCAGGTCCTCTCCCCGCGGCCCGGGCTGCCCGAGCTCATCGACGCCATGCTGACGCAGCTGCTGGACGCGGGCGACCCGGACAGGGGCTACGTCGACTTCTCCGACGCGGAGGACGTCGTGGTGCTGGTGAACAACCTGGGAGGCGTGTCGCCGCTCGAGTTTGGGGGCATCACGGCCAAGGTCGTCAAGGCCCTGGGTACGCGCAGCACCGAGACCTCGCAACAGATTTGCACACTAGATTACTGACGTGTGTTCCCCCAGCATCTCGCCGACTCAAGCTCGCCCGCGTCATCTCCGGAACCTACATGACCAGCCTCAACGGCCCCGGGTTCAGCATCACCCTCCTCAAGGCCACCCCCGAGATGGTCAAGTACGTCGACGCCGGCACCGACGCCCTCGGCTGGGCCTACGCGCCCCACGGAGAGACCGACGACGACGACCCTTCATCCCGCGTCGTCGAGAGCCCCGAAACCAGCCACGGCGCGGGCGACTCCCAGAGCGGCGTCGAACGTAAGCCCCTCCCTCCCCGTCCGCAAGATAGCATCAAGCTTCACGATACTTAGGCGCTCCCAGTTGACGTCGCCCTCTTCAAGACCATCGTCGCCGACGCAACAGCCCGCCTCGTCGAGGCCGAGCCCCGAATCACCGCCCACGACAGCCAGGTAGGCGACGGCGACTGCGGCGTGACGCTCGTCCGCGGCGCGAGGGCCGTCTCAAAGTACGCCGAGTCCCCCTCCGTCACCGCCGACGCCGTCCGCACCGCCATCGACCTCACCAACGTCATCGAGGACAACATGGACGGCACCTCGGGCGCCATCTACGCCATCTTCTTCGCGGCCCTGTCGTCGGAGCTGCGCGGCGCCGACGCGGGCAAGCTGGGGCTCGCGTCGTGGACAAAGGTGGCCGTCGGCGCGCTGGCAACGTTGCAGCAGGCCACGCCCGCGCGCCAGGGCGACAGGACGCTGCTCGACGCGCTGGAGCCGTTTGTCAGGACGCTCGAGGGGGGCGGCGGCGTGAAGCGGGCCGTGGAGGAGGCGCGCAGGGGCGTCGAGGCGACCAAGGGCATGAGGGCGTCGTTGGGACGCGCCGTCTACGTCGACGAGTCGGCCTGGGCCAAGGTTCCCGACCCTGGCGCCGAGGGTGTGCTGGCCATTCTCGAGGCCATCGAGGCGGCTACCGCATAGTTGGTGTTGGTCACAGGGGGGGCGGGGCAGAGAAGAAGAGAGATACGTGTCATGATTCGAGTAATGTAAATCATGAGAGCCATGATTCGAGTAATGTAATCATGAGAGCAAAAAAGTCATGGAAAGCGAGTTTACAAGACACATTTGAATGTGGTATCGACACCCCAGAGCGCCGCCATGAACCACCGCGAAGCCACTTTTCGCCAGAGATGCAGTAGACAAGAGAGATCATGTCATGTAAGACAGAGTATGTCATGTAAAGACACAGAACAGGTCATTAGAATCGTAGCGAGTCGTCGTTCAACAAGGCCTCAAGTCCACCAAACCCCGACGTCACCTAGAGAGACGCCGTCAGCATCATCACATCACGCAGTTGAAGAGCCAAAAACGTCCAAGCTGGCAACTCACCATGGAATCGAACTGGCCCCAGCTCGTCATGTCAGCCAGCGAGCTGCTCGGGCTCGCGTCAAAGCCCACAAAGTCCTCCTGGCCAACATCCGGGAAGTTGAGGTTCACCAGCGCGTTCTGCTGCTGGTGATGATGATGCTGCTGCTGCTGCTGTTGGTCGTGTTGGTTCTGCACGTCGTCGGCGACCCCGTGAGCCAGCGGACCGCCGCCGCCGCCGTTCTGGTTCGCGACGGGCGGGCTGTGCAGCAGCCGCTCCGTCTGCCTCAGGGCCTCGATGCGCAGCTCCTCGAGCACGAGGCAGTACCTCGCCGCGAGCTGGGACTCGTTGTCCGCGAGCGTGGCCAGCTGGCCCTGGCACCGCGTCGCGGCGTGAAAGTACGCCTGCCACGTCGCGGCCGGCGCGGTGCGCTGCTGGATCGTGTACACGTAGAGCACGACGACGGCGGAGAAGGCAAAGTAGGACGTGAACTGCGCCGTTTCGTCAGTCGGCATCTCTACTTGATCAGGGATTCGGTGGATGCGGAAGAAGAAGAAGAAGGAAAAGGAAAAGGAAAAGAAACTCACCCAAAAGGCGCGGAACAGCTGCCCGGCCTGGATCAGGTCATTCACCGTGTCGACGACGTGCATGGCGGCCTCGAGGCACGCGTTGACGCTGTCGTCGGTCTGGGACGACGACGACGACGACGACGACGACGACGCCGCGGCGTTTGCGCGCCTGCTCTTGCCGGCGCGCTGCAGCCTCGCAAAGTTGCTGAGGAGGAACGGGCGGTGCGTGAGGATGACGGCGTGCCAGTAGGCGAGGTTGAGCACGTTGCGCTGGCGCTGGAAGATGGGCATCAGCAGCGCCGTGTTGACGCCGTCGTCGAGGAACTGCGACAGCTCGACGCGCCACTGCTTGAGCTTCTGGGAGCACTTGGCCGCGAGCACGCAGCGGTTGGACAAGGACGACGGCCGGATCGAGTAGAGGTCGCGCAGGATCATGCTGACGATCCGCGAGAGCCTTGGTTCACATGTCAGCATGCTCGTGTGTGTCTGTGTGTGTATGGTGATGTGGGTATGGTGACGTGTGTATAGATGTGTGTATAGATGTGTGTATAGATGTGTGTATAGATGTGTGTATATAGATGTGTGTATAGTCATATGCGTATAGTGTCATGTTGTCATGAACAAGGGACGGCAACGTACTTGACGTGAGCCACGGGGGCCAGCATCAGAGACTGTCCACGACCCATGCGCGGCGTGATGTGGTCCGCGTGCAAGTCGCCGTCTTCCGAGCACGTCGGCAGCTCCTGGTCAATGTCTTCATCGTGGAACGTCCTCGGCCGGCCGAGGGCCGCGCTCAGGTAGTTGTCGAGGCTGTAGGCGCACCAGAAGGTCCGCCTTCGACACTCGAGCTCGATGTAGTTGTAGCTCGGGTCCGCGTGGCGGCTGCGGTTGAGGCCGATGGCCAGGGCCAGGTGTCCCACGGTCCCGAACAGGCTCCAGCAGTGGTTGATGCGAGACTGCGACAGCAGCCAGAAGCACTGGCACAGCCGGGCCTGGACGCTCGCCAGGCGGACGGCGCCTCTCTCCTTGGACAGCTGGTGATCTGCGGCCAAGAAGTATCGCGCGCTGCGTGTGTGCTTGTGTCAGTTGGCTTCAGTCTGGGGGGGGGGGGGGGGGGGGTGAGCAGACATGAGCAGACATGGACAGACGTGGACAGACATGGACATGTGTCAGAAGGGGTCTGTCAAGTGTTGAAATAAGTCATTACTCACCTGACATCAGACTTGTCCCTCGAGTGCGTCGTCACGGCATACTCCTGGGCCTGGGCAAACACCATGAACAGCAGCGCCCTGCGAGCCGGGGCGTCGTCCTGGTTCTTCATGGCGCCGCTCGTGGCGTAAAACTCGTCCAGCCACCCCTGAACCGTCGGCCGGTGCAGGAAGCGGTGCGTAGGGACGGCGAATTCAAAGTATCGCTTGAGCAGCGTCGCGGCCTCGTCCTTGGACAGCAAGACGCAAAAGGCGCCGCTGGGGTCAAAGTCTGGCAACGGGGCGTCGCCAAAGGTGAAGATGGACGAGGCCTGCGAGAAGGAGACGGCCTGGTGCAGCCGCTTCTGCACGCGCAGCAAGAATGACACCCCGGAAGATGGGCCGACGTAATGGCCCTGGAGATCGGTCTGGGTTGGCTCAGGAGACGCCCGGGACGGAGGTTCACCCGTGCCAGGGCCGACGCCGCTGCCGATAACGAGACTGTTGTTGCCGTTCATCATGGTCTCCTCTGGGTGGTGATCTGTATCGGCTGCAGAGGGATCGGAGACGTCGACGACGATGGACGCCATGAGGGAATCCTCCCCGCCAGCGTGACCGGCACCAGAAGCCGAGCGTGAGCCAGACCTGGCGGCAGCAGCAGTACCGCCGGCAGCAGCAGCAAGGCCGGCGGAATTGCTCGACGACGACGACGCGTCCGGCACAGAGACGTCGAGCCCGTCGAGGTCCATTCGGGCCACATCTTCCCGAGTGGCCACTGGCGGCTGACGTCCACGGGCATACGACGCGTTGTAGGTGCAGTGGGACTCGGTGCGGACGCACAGCTCACACGGCTGGATTCCCGTGCATCGGATCTTGCGCTTCTTGCACCTGTCACACGCCCGGGTGACGCGGACGCGCTCCTTGTCCCGGTGGCGGCGGCGTCTGTTGCTGCCGCTGCTGCTTCCGTTGGCATCCGTCTGGGGCGGAGAAGCGAGGTGCTGCTGGCCGTTGGTGGTGCTGGTGGTGTTGTTGTTGTTGTTGTTGGTGTTGTTGCTGGTGGTACTGCTGGTGGTGATGATGGCTCCATTTGCATTTGCATTTCCATTTCCACTGCCATGTCCGCTGCCACTGGCGTTGCCGTGCCCGTTGACCGAGCTAAAACTATCGTGTCTGCGGCCCGGGGCCTGGTGAGCGTGGTTATCCATGCCATGGTGGGAATGACGGCGGTTCCCGTGAACACCAGCCCCGTTCAGGTTGGATGAGTTACTGTTGACCCCGACGCCGACGCCGATGCCGACACCGGAGGAGTCGACGTCGTCAGAGTCCAGGTCCATTGCCGTGTGGTCTGGTCTGGTCTGGTCTGGTTCCGTTGCGCGTGTGCGTCTATCCGCGTGCCGTCTCGGAACTTGGAGGGAGAGACCAGAGACGAGTCACCAGAGACCAGTGACCAAGACCAGAGACCAGAGACCAGAGATCAAGGGTAGAGCAAAAGGCGAGGCAAGGCAAGGAACGTAGTGGACTAGACCAGACCGCGGTGTGACTGGACGAGCAGAGAGCTGGCGATCCACCCACGCCTAGACAAAGAGCGAGCAATTCTGCGGCGGCCAGACTCCTCCCCTGGATCCTGCTCTGCTTGCTGCTTGCTGCTGCTGCTGGAGCTGGAGCTGGACACACGGAAACATGGCCTCGCCTTGGGGCCAGCTGGGAAAAGGTGGAAGGGTGGGAAGGGTAGGTCGGGTGGACGTGGACGACGGAAATGTCACCTCATTCTTAATCCTTTTGGGAATGGCAAGACAATGCGGGGTACCCGGTCGACGAAGCCGGGTTCCCTGCCCGAGCAGCAGTGTAGTCTGGACGTGGTAGAGGGAGCTTTGCTTCGTCTGACTGGTCTCTCTTACCATCACTGATGGCGAGACGAGGCGATCCTGGCGGGAATAGCCCTGCGGGGAGATGCCCCGGGCGCCCGAGGAGACTCTTCTAGACCGGGTTGTGAGCTGGTTGGGGGTCAAGAGCCAAGATGTAGCTCCAAGGGTCTTGGGAACAAAGTGTTGGGCAGAGTGGGAGAAGACGAGATGACGGGAACGAATCTGAATGTGAGTAGAGGCCGCTTGAGATGCTTCTTTCGGCACATAGATCAAGAGCCAGATGTACAAAGACAACAAGTGTTCTGCAAGATGACGAGAAACACACAGAATACGTTTGGCAAGTGATTAATTAGCTTTCGGGAGCTGTTTGCAGCGAATAACAACATCGAGTACGTGTACATCAAGCTCCAGCAACAGGCCACTTTTGGTTCAAGAGAGCCAGGATCAGCTCCGGTCCTCACACCCCCAGTCCGGGGTAAGACACGGGCCTGTATATCTCCAATCGTCACCCCGTCAGCAGCATCACCTCGTCTAAGTGGATTCGGGCCATGGGTGGTTGGCTTCAGCAGCGTACGATGTAGCCAAGATGCAGAGCAGAGGATGGCGATCAAAGCATCATCAGACGAGTTTATCATCACGTATACGGATACCTTTACTGCCACGCTTGTCCATAGACTCAAAAGATGGCCACGGCATTCGGTGGGCTGGCGACACCTCCAGGAACCTAGAACAATCAGCGTGTCAGCCGACTCTGACTCGGTCATCTCGCTAAACAGCAGAGCACCACGATATACCTTCAGTGGAACGCTGCTCACGAAGAACGTCCATCGCCCCAGCTCGTTACACTTGTCGCTCAACGCCTCGAGATCGAACATCTCGCCGATGGGCAGGCCCCAACCCCCGAGGAGCCACTGGTGAAGCAGCCCGCCCGTCTGCATCTCCTCCTCCCACGCCTCGCCCTTCCAGACGCCTCCGATGGCCGTGTGAGGCCCGGCGATGGGCGCCCTCTCGAAGCTCGGCGCATCCCCCGCGACGGCGGCGAACCCCGACTCCCAGATCCAGCGCAGCACGTCCTTGGTGGGCTCGACTCCGAGGAAATCAGGGCTCGCGCGCGCTGCGATGGCTCTCTGGGCCGTGTCGTCTTTGGCGTTGTACCCCTCGGTGAAGCCTGAGCGGATGAAGAGGATGTCGCCGGGGCGGAACTGCATGTTCTTCTCGACGGCAATCTGCTTCAGGTGGGCGAGAGAAATGTCGCTGCTGGAGAAGGCGTCGATGGGAATCGAGTGCTGGGCGCAGTAGCCGGCGTAGTCGAGCAGCACGCCGCGGCCGACGATGCCTCCCTTTTCAACCCACGCTGCGACGCCTAAGTATTCCATGCACTTTTCTGGCTATCTGAACTCACCGTCGATTCCTATCTTGTCGGGATTCTCCAACTCCTTCTGCGTCGTGTTGTTGTAGTATCTCTTCGCCTTTTGGTAGCCTTCACTCCATGTCAGAATCACAGATATTACTCTCCTACCGATGGCCAGCTCTCTGGGCCCTGTTAAGCCACTGACCGTAGTGTCTGAACCCGTCCCACTGGCTGCTGCACTGCGTGTTAAAGTGCAGGACATCGTCGTTGACCGTCCTGCCGTCGCCACTCGGATGACTCCTGTTCACCAGCCTCGACTCGAACGGCGCTCTGTCGAAACTCGGCTGTGATGGGTTATCCAGCGACCAGTCCAGCGACACTCTGTCCCCCGTCTTGATCTCCGATGCGGCTGCGGCGGCGACGACGGCGGGGGTGAGCAGGTTCAGCGCCCCCAACCGGTCGTCTTTGCCGTACAGCCCCCACGCATTGCCAGGAGGGCCGTCGGGGTCAAGAGGTAGCGATGAGAAGGGCGGTCGCTGAGACGAAGGCGAGTCTGACTGGGACATGGTTGCTGGTGAGTTGCGGGCAGAGTGGCTTCGGTGTCTGACGAAATGAGCCGTGAGCCGTGAGCCGTGAGCCGTGAGCCGTGAGCCGTGAGCCGTGAGCTGTGAGATGTAGTGAGAGGGGGTGAGTGAGCTGCCAGCTGTAAGTGAGAGTGAGACAGACCACTGAAGCAAATGATGAGGTGCTGCTGCTGAACTGCTGTCGGGGTCAATTGCACCGGCCACGGGGCATGCGGCATCTATTTCTATGCCCGATTAAAACCGCTGAACGCTCAAAACGGATATGTTTCCTCTACGCGTTGCTCGACGGTCCAACATTGAGGAGGTCACTGCTTCATCCCGCGGCTTCAGATGTTCAATCACGAGTTCTATACTGAGTGAGGTCTGTTGGATGAACATGAGCTGCGAATGACTTGCTGCGAATGACCAAGTTCGCTCAAATGAGCTCTCTGGACTGACTTCACGTGAGGATGCGCCCGTCGGTCTCAGTACCTGATGCATACAATTTCTCGCCTAACACTGGGAGTAGAACCAAGGTTCCAGCTTCCGATGCAATTCTCCTACAGCACTCATCCATCTGGTAGATGCCCCTAAAGTCCATGTCTGTGACATGACCATCTGTCGTCGTGTCGAGGTCCAACCCATCCACCTCGCCCTTCACGCGATCCCGCTCCTCGTTCTCTCTCTCCTTGAGGACCTTGGAGAGATATCGCAGCGCAATGACAACTATCATTTCCAGTAAATACGCCACAAACATATTCCATATACTCAGTGTGCAGTCGAGCACTTGGTCGGACTTGTAAACAAAGGGTCCGCCAATGTTCCCGACGTAGGAAAATCAGACAGCCGGATTGCACGATAGGGGTTTTTTTTTTTTTTTTTGCCCCTACCTTTACGGTGCCTGGCAATGCTAGCCGTCTGGTAAGATATCCTCATCACGAATAAGCCTTCATTGGTGCGTGGCATGTAACAACACCCTCATCAGGCCTCTATCGCTTGGTTGCCCACCAGTAGATGAGTTTGCCAACATCCTGCTCTTCGGATGAAGCGCAGGCCATGCGCTAGCTGGGTTGGACTCCAGAAAAGCCAGCATGAAGCACCAAAGGGCGAGGGGAGCATCGTCCAATCAACTCCGTCAACGAGCCTCCGTTCTTCTTCATGGTCCCTGGGACGATCGTCGACGTCGGCGAAGAGCGCCAGAGGATACCTCCGCCATACTTGGAAAGCTCGACTTCCTAGGCACCTCCATCTTGCAAGGTCTCGTGCTAGCCATGGTGGGCTCTTGCTGGTGGATATCGCGACTCGGGGGCCATGTAATACAGCTTAACTGTTTCCAGGGTCTCCAGTCAACGACATGATCACATTACTTGTTCGTATAGATGGTATTTGGCAGCTCCGACGGTATCTTATTATTTATGTGGTCTTTGCCCACGTAACTCGGTATTACCCAGACTCCTAGTACGACGGGGAATACGCATGGCGATGCCCCAATACCTCTTGGCCCAGACCTCAGGTTCACAGCAATGACCTCGCGGACTTGTTCATCCACAGATTGATGCACTATCCCAGGGCACACGGGCAACAGGCCGCGTCGCATACAAAACGAATCGGCACAGCAAGTCGACATGACATCAAATCGTGTCAATCGTAATCCAACTCGCTGATCCGCAAATCATCTTACAGCGACTTTTCAATCTTCTCAATGTCCGACAGCAGCAGCTCGTCGAGCGAGTTCCACGTCGCCTCGGCCAGGCGTCCCTTGAGGGGCAGCCGGCCGCCCTCGAGCGCGCCGAAGCCGGCCTTGCGGATGATGCCCTCGCGGATGCCGATGATGCCCGTCTTGCCGATAAAGTCCTCGGCGCGGCTGACGGCGTACTGCAGGCGCTGCACCTCCTCGAGCGTCGACTGCTCGACGGGCCGCTTCTCGGCGAGCGCAAAGAGCCGCGAGACCGTCTTGGGGTAGAAGGCGGCCAGGCCGTCGATGACGCCGGCGGCGCCGAAGAGCACGATGGGCGCGAGCTGCTGGCCGAAGCCAGAGTACACGCGGAAGCTGGCGTGGTCGATGCGCGGGTCGGACGAGACTTGGATGTGCAGGGAGACGTTGCCGTGGGACCTGGGAAACCTGTCAGCGGGCCATGTGTATATGTGTCATTATCAGGGAGAGAGTGGGAAAAATTACATCTTGCAGCCGACAATGTTGGGGTGTTGTGCGAGCTCCTGGTACGTGTCGGGCTCGACGAGGACGTTGTTGGTGACGCCCGGGTAGTTGTAGCTGTTTCTCCGTCAGTTGCTGGTTGTCGTCTGCAAAGAATGAGGGCATCGACGGTGGATTGCTCACATGAGAATGGGCAGAGGGCTCTTGTTCGCGATGACGGTGTACCACTCCTTGATGTTCTCCTGGTTCGCCGCGGTGCCAAAGTATCCGGGCACGAGAACCAGGCCCCATTGCGCGCCGGCCTTTGCGTAGTCCTCGAGCCACTCGAGCGTCTCGTCGATGCCGTTGGTGAGAACACCGGCCTGGATGGGGTAGTCGGGGAATCCGGCCTCCTCGAGGCCCTTCTTGACGCCAGAGATGAGCTCGAAGCGCTCGGCCTTGTTCAGGTGGATGGCTTCGCCCGTCGACCCGAGGAGGACGAGACCGCGGATGCCATTCTTGGCCAGGTAGATGCTGTGCTGGACCTGCGTCTCGATGTCGACCTTGGGCTGCAGCGAGTCGGCGGTCGAGGGCTTGAAGAAGGTTGGGACCGGGACGAAGACGCCGGTGGGGGGCACTCTGGGGGCCATGGTGAAGATGTGAGGGTGTGAATTGGCCTGAAAATGCAAACAAGATGTTTTTTTTTACTGCCTCTCACTCGAAGATGCCGGGTATCTCTCTGCTGCACAAAAGTCTCCAAAACAAAAAGACGTGATGCTGTCGTGAAAGTCGCAAAAGTCGGTTTTGTTGACCACCACCCCTCAAATTTACACTCGTGTCAACCCCTCCACAGCTCACCCTCCCGTTCTCGGTGTCCTCGGCAAAGCAGTTGAGGAATTGGCATTGCAGATGGCGTTTCTCGGGCTGTGATGACGCGGGGGTGGAGAAGACTCGCGCAACGAAAAGGGGATCCTTGTCAAAGCCCATCGGTCATGGCAAAGAGAATGGATTTCGACTGGAGTCTGGCGCGGGGAACACTCCGCACGCCATGTCTCATCCATCCACGGCCATTCCCATCGGCTTCGCGGAGCCACTTGTTTCGTGCTGCGTTGTCGTATCATCGGCTAGATGTGCGGGAGACCAAGATACGGCATACGACGCGGACTGCGGCCGGAAAAGAGGCGTGACCCGACCCAGCAGCCCTTCTCCGTGCTGAGCTCCGTGTCGTGCGGATGCCCCTCAATTCGTCCCGTAATTGCGGACACATTGCAGCAGATGGCGAGTGACGACAGCCTCAAACTGGGGATATAAGAGCATCTGGCGATTGTACTCACGCCTCGTTTGCTTCAGGTGACATATGACACATACCGCAACGGATAATTCCCGTATTTTATCCTAGACCTTGTTGCCCATTCGACATATTCTCGCACGTTTGATCGGAATTCATTGATACCCCTGCACGACTTCACAGCCATGACTCTGCCTGCGTCTTTCAAGCTCAACTCGGGACACGAGATCCCCGCTGTCGGCCTGGGTACTTGGGTAAGACAACCTTTCATGGTCACTCTTTCGAGGCCAGCCGCTCATACAGAGTCCCACGTAGCAATCCAAGCCCAACGAGGTCAAGAACGCCGTTGAGCACGCCCTCAAGTCTGGCTACCGCCACATTGACGCTGCCGCCGTATACGACAACGAGAAGGAGGTTGGTGCCGGTATCACGGCCTCCGGCGTCGACAGAAAAGACATCTTTGTGAGTTCCAGACCTTCCCAGCGGCGGCGAAGAGTCGTCAACTGATGCCTGTCTCAGATCACCAGCAAGCTCTGGAACACCCACCACAAGGCCGAGGACGTCGAGACTGCGCTAGACATTACCCTCGCCGACCTGCAGACCGACTACGTCGACCTCTACCTGGTACAGTTTGAACCCTCCACCCACCGTCAGTGGGACAGACTGGCCCGTCTAACGCAGGAATGTCGTGCATCAGATTCACTGGCCCGTCTCCTTCAGAAAGGAGAACGACACCAACCGCTTCCCCCTGCACCCCGAGACCGAGGCCGTGGATGTCATTGACGTGCCCGTCGCCGAGACGTGGAAGGCTCTCGAGGCGCTCGTCAAGAAGGGCAAGATCCGCTCCATCGGAGTCTCCAACTTCACCCGCGACAAGATCGAGGAGCTGTGGAAGACGGCCGAGATCAAGCCTGCCGTGAACCAGATCGAGGCACACCCGTACCTGCAGCAGCCAGACCTCTTGGCCTGGTCCAAGGAGAAGGTGAGTCCCCTCTGACACTTTGCCGTCCTGCCATGCCATGCCATGCCATGCCACCCCATCCACCCCCACCGAGCCCACACGTCTTTGTTCTCCCCGTCTCCGACACCATGGAGAAAGATGCGTGGTTGCAGTTCGTGCCGGTGCGGAGTCCGCTAATCTGGGGGAATGCAGGGTATCGTGGTCACGGCCTACAGCCCCCTGGCCAACAACATCTACAACCTGCCTCGGTAAGTGGCTGTCTGACATGCATACGAAGATGGAGCCGTGACTGACGGGCGCAGTGCCGTTGACGACCCCACCATCAACGAGCTGGCCAAGTCCCTGGGCAAGGAGCCGGCGCAGGTGCTCATCAGCTGGTCCATCCAGAGAGGCACCGTCGTGCTCCCCAAGTCGGTGACGCCGTCCAGAATCGAGCAGAACAAGGAGGGTACGTGACTAAACCCGCAGACATTTGTTCCGCAGCTCAGCAGTGATTGACATGCACTAGTCTTTGAGCTCCCCAAGGACGTCTTTGAGAAGATCAACTCGCTGGACAGGAACCACCGCTACAACTTCCCTGCCCGTTTGGGACAGGACATCTTTGGCGAGTCGGACCCGGAGACGCTCAAGAAGGCTGTCGAGACGTGGGTGGCACAGCAGAAGAAGATCAGGGCCGGTCAGGCATAGACTACAGAATTGGACGAGCATGAACGAGTTCCTGTCAGCGTAGAGAGCATTCCGGATAGAACTAGCACTACGATAGACCCCAATGCGCATGGGTAATGTCCAATCCACGAATCAGACCGTCGCATTCTCGGTGTGTCTTTTCCGGCGTCTTTTCCTCACCGAGCGGAAACGCACTCACCGAACTTCCTAGCCTCCGCCACCACCCCTGTGAAACCCCCTGTGAAACTATTCGGGCGAGGGGCTACCGAACCCCGCACGCGTCATCCCACGCGTTCCACTCGACGCTTGCGGCCGGGTAATGGCCGTGCCATTCCGATGGAGAAGCGTTGCGGCGTCGGACATGAGGCGGGACAGGGGAGGGGGCTCGGTGGTCTTCCGGACTATGTTCCGATGAGACGCCTTCAACTCCGTCGCAGCTCCGCTTCCATGAGGGGATAATAGCTCACCATTGCCTCAAAAAGCATTGGAATGTGACAGTAGAAACTCATCTCAACTACCTGACTCATCTCATCCGGCTCACTTACAGGGACTCATCTCACCCTAACTCTCACTCTCGCTCTCATCCTTACTCTTACCCTCACCCTAGACCCTTCACATACGTCACATCACTCCACCATCGTCACCATGGGTAAAATCGCAAAGATGGAGTACTTTCGAGTGCCGCCTAGGTGGCTCTTCGTCAAGATCACGGACGAGGACGGTCATGTCGGCTGGGGTGAGGCGTCTCTCGAGGGCCACAGCCAGGCTGTTGAGGGATGTCTTGACGCTTGGTTCGAGCGCTACTCCGGCATGGAGGCAGAGTGAGTTCCCCTCGTGCTCTACCTTTGTACGATACTCGTGACTGACCTCTCTAGCGATATCGAGCACATCTGGCAAATGTCGTGGCGGACAACCTTCTACCGCGGCGGACCCGTCTTCATGAGTGCACTGGCAGGTATCGACATCGCCCTCTGGGATCTCAAGGGTGTGTGACGCTTCAACCAGATACCTTTCTTTCAGGCCCAGCTCACAGGATTCACAGCACGCAAACTCAACGTCCCCATCTGGCAACTCCTCGGCGGAAAGGTCAGGAACAAGCTGAAGGTCTACGCATGGATTGGCGGCGACCGTCCTAACGATGTCGAACAGCAAGCGTAAGCCAGCCAGCTACCCTACCCATCGATTACAGATCGTCCCGTGTACTGACCCTCCGCAGCCTCGCACGAAAGGAGCAGGGCTTCAAAGCCGTCAAGATGAACGGCACAGAGGACCTCGGCTGGCTCGATTCGCCGTCGGCCCTCGACGCCGCCGTCGAGCGTGTCAAGGTTGTCAAGAACCTCGGCATGGACGCCGGCGTCGATTTTCACGGCCGGGTGCACAAACCCATGGCCAAGCAGCTCGCCAAAGCCCTCGAGCCTCACCGCCCGCTCTTCATCGAAGAGCCGCTGCTCTCGGAGCACCTCGGGGGCATCAAGGAACTGAGCGGGCTGACGTCGATACCGATCGCGCTGGGCGAGCGTCTGCACAGCCGCTGGGACGTGAAACCGTTCCTCGAGGCCGGCTGCGTCGACATCCTGCAGCCCGACATCTCGCACGTCGGCGGCATCTCCGAGATGCGCCGCATCGCCGCCATGGCCGAGGCCTACGACGTCGCGCTGGCGCCGCACTGCCCGCTGGGCCCCATCGCCCTGGCGGCCAACGTGCAGGTCGACCTCGCCTCGCCCAACTTTGTGATCCAGGAGATGAGCTTGGGCATTCACTACAACAGCACCGGCCAGGACTTGACGAGTTACACCAAGAACCCCGAGGTGTGGAAGGTGACGGACGGATACATCCATCTCCTGACGGGACCTGGGCTGGGTATCGAGATTGACGAGGAGCAGGTCCGCCAGTTGTCCAAGGACGCAAAGTCGTGGGTGAGTCCGGGGTTCATTGGACCCGGTGGAGAGATTAGAGAGTGGTAGAATACCGGTATTGTAGCCAACTATAATGACTATTGCCTTACTTGCTCAAGGGTGGAAACTAGAAACTTGCTCGACAGTTCACTGGACTTGAAGGACCATCTTGGAGTACAACGTATATAAACAGGAAGAGAAGAACAACTTGAACATCATATCCCCTGGCCGTCCTATCCTCGGCCTGCTGTTGTCGGATCCTCCCCATCACCACTACCATCCCGCTACTGGTCTCACAACGCATCGCCAAGAAGACCAACCATCACTTCCAACGAACCACATCCTTGTAAGCCTTCGCAGGCTCTCCTCTGGCAGTGAGCAGTGGCCCGCTCTCTCCAATGAGCATGGTGCTGTTGAGGTTGAAGCAGTTGCTGGTGACTTCGTATGTGCACAGAGGGTACAGCTTCCTCTCCGAAATGTCGCAGAACATGTGATCGAGGTGGGAAACAATGTCAAACCCAACCGACGTGGCGCTTTCGCAGACCTGGCGGGCCGTCTGCCCCTCTATCTGCGTCACGATGAGCTTCTCCGGGTTCATATTGGGGCTGCTCCTCTTGCCGGTCCTTCTCTTGCGCCGGTTACTCGAGCCATTTTTTTCGCCCTGGTTGAGGTACACGCCCTTGTCGTACGTCTTCCTGTCGAGCGCAGCATCCGGATCTTCGTCGGCGCCCTCGTCCTTGCCGTCTCTTTTGTACTTGAGCGGCGGCAGAAAGAAGGGCGGGTTCCCGTTGGGCAGAAGGTTGCCCCAGAAGGAGAAGCGAGGCGTGCTGTGGCAGAGATACGGGAACCCTTCCAGGCCCTTTTGGCTGTACAGCTCCATCTTGGATTTCGACGGGAAGAAGTCGTTGATGTGGAAGCTCATGGCCTTGGCGTTGATGTTGCCCGTGTGGTCGCCGTCGAGCCAGACGCAGACCGGCGTGGCCTCGGGCTTGCCCAGTTTCCTGCTGCTGTAGAACCAGGTCTGGCCGCACCGGGCGGCGACGTCGCTCGAGAAGGTGGTCGAAACGCGGCCGTGGGAGACGCTGATGGTCGAGATGCAGATGGCGTCCTCGTCGTGGTTGCTCAGCATGATGTAGGCAGGTTCCACGCCCTTGTTCTTGTTCTGGCCGTGCTGGACGGTGACGTAGCCGTCCCAGTCGCCGCCCTCGCCGCTAGCCATCTTCTGGTTCTTGGCCGGCGCCCACTGGCCGATGCGCTTCCCGTAGTTGTCCCAGAGAGCAATGTGTGGGAGCTTGCCGCCGGCGTTGTACAGTTCGTCATGATAACCGGTGGTTATGGTGACTAAAGTTTCTAGGGCGTCTTGGTCTGGGAGGTCTCTGTTGATGGGATACTTGACAAAGCTGGGTAGGTTTGCAAAGTCTTTCAGCACGAATCCGACAGAATCGAACATGTTGAGTGCTGCGCCTGGTCTTGTTGAGGAACTGAGGTACGATGGGAGTAGCTGTGTAGGAAAGGAAAGCGAAGGGGCCAATGGAAATGATGGAGATAGTCCAAGATGATGAGAGTTTGCTTCGAACAGAGGGGCTCAGCAAGCTATTATACCGAGAGCTGGACGGAGAAGTTGTACATATCATTTCTGCTCATTACGCCCAAAAGTAATTTCATATTGAGGGTCAGTGTGGACGCGGCGAAGGAAAGTATGCCAGGATTTATCGAAAAGCCGGAATTGGAATCTAAGAGGATGGCATCCTTTCTTGTGTTCTGATTGATGCAGCGTTGGGATACAGATTCGACCGATTCGCATCCCTCCCCTAGCTTCTGAAAGTATGACAACGTTCGAAAGAAACTGGTTCAAGCAACTCATGATCCTGTATTCGAGGAACCTCACAGTTTGCTGGCTGCTTTCGATTCCAGGGGGGTTTACATGGTGACACTGCAGGAGAGCGGCGCGAGATCTTTGTCTCGATCGTTCATGTTTCGCTAATTGAGCTTTACCGTGATCAAGACTGGAAAGGGATGAACGTCACGTCCAACTGCCAACGTTGATCTCACTTTGTTTCGCGCGGTAAGTCTCAATTTGAAAAGAGAAAGTCTCGACATCACCACTCGTCTGTGTAGAAAGATGATAACCCAATGCCAAGCGGGACTGCGATAATTCACATCACCGAGAACCTTTGCACATCCGGTCTTAATGTTCACCTCGCTAGTAAGAAGTCATTCGCATGAGTCCCTTCATTCTACAACCCATCATAATCTGGACGAGAAGCAGGCAACCTTCCCAGCAAGCTCCAGAAGCACCCTTTACAAGCACCATGGCCACTGATTACGTCGTTCAGTCTTTCCATAATACGGTCCCGTTACTAAGCACTCGAACAGTCTTGGTTACTTAGGGTATCCATGCGGGAACTATGAACGCATCGCTGTGATAAATATCGACTCAGTTGGCGGTTACAAGCCTTCAAGAAATCTTGAAGCCATCATCCGCTCCGACGCAGTTTGTTCTTCCTGCCTTTTCCCCGAGCTCATCTGCTCGCTATATTCAGGATTTCTCTGTCATCACATATGTCCCTACTGCTTCTTCGTTCTTTGTTGGCGAAGTGTCAATTGGACGCTCTGGGGACAAATCCGCCCCCCTTGTGCCAGAACTCCGTTTGTGGTAGGTTTACTAATCATGGTTCTCGCTCCTCGTTCACTGCATCTCGTTTCTCGTTCCTTGATCCTCGTTCCTCGTTCCTCGCTCCCCACATTTACCTTCCCATTGCCACGCAAAGCTGAGCGTAATGCTTACAGGAGGAACGGAGTGTGGACAGATTATTCACCAAAGGCGGTAGAACCAACTCCTACACTGGTGCCATTAGATCTGTGCCGACGACTTTGCCATGTTCGTGACCACCGAAGTTCTGATATCGTAGTAGAAATGAAGAGTGACATGGTTTCCCTGTGGCCTACTTGATCAGCGATATCGCGTCGTCCAGATTCTTCCTTTACAGATTCTTCCTATAAAGTCCATGAGACTCTCAACCATTTGAAAACTGTTGCGACACATCTTTCGTTCACCTTCAACGTCTATCACCAGTTGCATATTCGATAGCCGTTCCCAATAGGAATCATGAGATCTCCCAGTGCTGCAATCGTTTTCGTCACGCTTCTCGCCACCATCAGGGGAATCGAGGCTCTTGCCAGCACCGGAACCACCTCGCTCAGAGACGAGGCGGCCAAAAAGGACATACTGATCGGTTCGGGGGCGATCAACCCAACTTACCTCGATGATCCTCAGTTTGCGGCTGTCCTTGCCGAGCAGTTCAACAGCCTCTCTCCCGAGAACGAGTTGAAATGGTCCTTCATCAACCCGACCAAAGGCCACTACAACTGGGAAACAACCGACCGCCTCGTCAGCTTTGCACAAGACCACGACATGGTGGTTAAGGGGCACGGGCTCATCTCGAGCTGCTGTAACCCGGACTACCTAGTCAACATCACGGACCCTGCAGCCTTTCGTGCTGCGATGACGGCTCACTTCGAGGCGGTCATGCACCGGTACACCGGCAAGATGGATCGTTGGGACGTTGTCACCGAAGCTCTGGTGACGATGGGCGGCGGCTTGCAGGCGAACGACTTCTACAAAGTACTGGGTCCCGGCTACGTTGGAGATGCCTTCCGTATCGCCCGGGCCGCAGACGCAGACGCCAAACTGTTCATCAACGAGAATCTCGTCGAGACGTACCCGGGAAAGCGCCAGGAGCTCTACGACCTGGTTTCCGGACTTGTGGCGGACGGTGTCCCGATCGATGGAGTCGCTCTGCAGATGCACGTCACCGAGGTAGCCCCTACACCGGGAGTCATCACGGGCATGGTCAACTCCTACAAAGCACTTGGGCTGGAGGTTACGATCGCTGAACTGGATGTCCACACACTCAACGATACGCTCGAGACGGAGATCTACGGAGCCGTCGTCGGCGAAGCCCTGAGCGCAGGTATCACCGACATAAGCTTCTGGGGCTTCACAGACAAGCACGCTTACACCTGGGTGGAAGGAGCGAAGCCATTAATGTTCGACGAGAACTACAACCCCAAGGGCGCGTTTTACGCAACTCACACTGCCTTGTCGAACTTTGTCAACAAGACCTAGAGAGTTGGAGTGCCCACTACATTATCGGGGGTCGCGCTTCACACCATTACTGTCTGTCATATCCCACGTCGAGAACACGGCTAGAATAATGTCATGGGAAGGAACGTTGCCGAGGGCCCTCCAGGATCCAAGCAAGCAAACTACATGGTTTTGCATGTATGATCCAAAATATGTATGTACGTATATGATCTTGTGTTGAAGCACTCATGAATTAGAGTGTATATAGAGAGTCCAGCTTTTAGAACACGGACATGTATCAAAGATGAATCTCTGCAAGGCTGTTGAATCTGTGAGGATATAGAAATGTGCGCAAGGGTCCATCGCGTACTTGGTTTACGTCTGGTGAATCTCGAAAACAGCATTGGCTTTTTAAATTCGTAGCTTTCGAGCTGTCTGTCTGGTCCAAGGTACAGTTGAAAGCACTGAGGCAAGCCCAATGCCAGTGACGATTGTTTTGAGAGATGTGTCTGTGCCCACAACGTCGAGATAGGTAGAAAGACAACCACTGATCAACGGCAAGACTTTCCAGGGGGTATACGTCCGGGATACTTACTTCATAAATGAGTATTCATTAACAGATGACGAAGGCCTTGCTGAATCATGCGCACTTACGGCCACCGGTCCGCAAAGGCTGATAGGCGGACTGACGACGTTGCTTCCATCGAATTCTGTCTCGATTCATGACAAGTAACAAGAATACGTGCGACGTGGTGATGAAGCCTTTCTCGCACCCACTCCGGTCCCTAGCGACGGTCGTTTAGGTTCTCGTTTAGCCACTCCGCAACTCCCAAACAGTCACTCCATTCGACAAGCAACTGTTGTTCGTCGCTGACAGTCTTATTATGGGCTCTCGTCCACCTTCACTATTGCGCATTGTTCATCCTGTTCTATTCGAAGAGACATAGGTGATCATCGTTCCGCTGCCTGCTGACACCGATGATGCCTTGTCAGTTCACGTGAGGGAAGGCCACGCACGGAGTTGTGAATGAAGATGTTTTATACTGAGACCTCAACCTTTCCGAGATGATGCAATGTTGACAGGCCTAGCCTTATTCGACGCTATTGGTCACTGTGCGGTGTAGCCGTGTTGTAGGTGTCTTCTCCTCCGAAAGACGGAGCCGAAGTGCTCAACAGTACATTTTCAGCTCCAGCTGTCAGCCAATCGATCTCCGCTTCTTGGTCTCAATGGTTGAATCAGAGGAGAGGGACCGTATCATGGCTTTGCCATCTCTTAGGAACGGCTGATCGACATTCAAAGCCATCGAAGGCCAGAGCTGCGCTACGCCACGATGGAAGTTCCTCGTCAAGTGACTCCGTTACAACAAATGGCGAAACCTAGACATCCTCCACAGCTCGCTTCAAGACTTGAGGGAAACCCAGCTTGCGCGTTGCAAAAGATGTAGAAAGTCAAACTTCGTGTTGTGCTTGGATGCCGCTGGCCTTGATGAGACTGTCATGTCACGAGAATATATGGAGAGTTCGAGGGCAGCGGAAGGAAACTTAACACGGTCCTCGTCATCGCCGGGCGAAAACCCCTCCGTGACAGGCCAGCCCAACCATCTTGTGCTTCCACTGATCACACACTCAGCGCTGGGAGTAAGTTTTTCACGTAGCCTCCCGAAGCCGGAAATGCTATCGTGTCTTTTACTAGCCCGGTAGTTAATTTCCTAGTTACTCATGCCGGAATATGATAGCAAACGCACATCGGAAGTATGCTCTTGAGACGGGGCATCGACGGGGGTGCAAACATTGGTTCCATCGTCTCAACATTGATACATTCGCGCGTAGGCAAGCCTACACAAGAATTACTCGGCCATTCAAACTCACGACCCCTTCATTCCAACATTAGAGTTCAGATAAAAGAGACAAACCTATTCGTGATGCACTCAGCCTTAGCAAGCTGGTGTCACATGGATCGGTCGAGTCGAGGGTGTGAGACACTTCGGAATCCATATACCAGAGTCTCTTTTACGACGCGGGGCGACATGGCCCAATGAACAGAGAACCTGGCCTTTTTTCAAATATTGCGAGGCTCCACTGCTAGTCAGTCAACTTTACTTTCCTATGCCAGCCTAACCACGTCGCTACGAAGATCGTACATCGCCGACCGGGAGTCCTATCAAACTCACGCGGCCCGCGCGGCCGTCCGAAACTCCGGTTATGCTGCATACGCGGCAGTAGTATAAGACGTCTTTCCGTCCGCCTCCCGCTGCGAAGTGACGCCTCCAGAAGCCAGAATCCGCTCGAGCCCCGTTGCCGGACATCATATCCCGCGTCGCCTTATCTGTCCAGGTCGGAAGTGCGTATTGGTGTGGAAATCGACACCATGCAGGAATCCATCGAGGTCGACATGGGCGCCGGAGAGTCTCGCGATAATTCCCCTCCAGCGCGCCACAAGCTGTCTGTAAGTAAGAGTTTGCTGTTTGCCCACTTTGCTACAATCCGTTTCCAGGTATTCCGGCCCAAGGGTCCGTAGATCCGTATACTAACATTACACCCGGTAGTGCGACAGTTGTCGGATACGCAAGGTGAGCATACTGTGCAGACGCTCCGAGATGTCATGGCTGACGGGTTTCTAGGTTGGCTGCGACCGCCAGTCACCATGTACGCGATGTCAGCGGATGAACACAAAGTGCACTTATGCCTTGGGATACAAGCCAAGGCCGAAGAAAGAGCGCCGCCCAGGTCCCGTGGGTCAACTGTGAGACTTTTGACGCTGTCGGTTCTCACTCGCATCCAGGGGTTTTTGACTGTTGCTAGGGAAGACAAGATTGACGACATTGCGGAAAAGCTCCAAGCCTTGTGCGTCATGTTCGAAAGGTCCAACGCGGCTCAGGTCGGTCAGGTAGACGGCTACAACAGCCTAGACTGCCACGATGTCTCTTCTCTAAGAAGCCTTGGCAGGAAGAAGGATGTCGAGTTCGGGAGCTTCACCGCTCCCAGCTTGAAGAAGGCTGTATCTTCCGACTCAACCACATCTAGTGACCATGAGCCAACATCGATTGTGCGAAACGCCAGTGGACTGGCCAGCCCGAGGCGTGCGGTAAGGCGCTCATCACCATCAGCCGACGACATCAACAGTTGGCCTCTTCCCCCTATAGAATACACTCTGGACTGCCTGAGAGTGGCCAGAGGTGAGTTGAAGCCGAGTCTGTTCCAATGCGACCTTGTGCTCACATTCGTAAGAGAACTCACTGCTTCGATTCTTTTGGATGACCCAGTTCGAATCCATCGGCCAAGTCAACGAACAGCTCCTCGGAGTGTATTCATTGAACCGCCCCCCATCGAACGCCGAATCGGTCATCACCTCTGTCGGTCTGCACTGGCTGTTTTCACAATGCAGTCAGATGGCTGGCGATCGAGAAACCGAGGCATCGTATTCTGCCGAAGCCGAACGCTGCCGCGAGAGCGTGGACGCAGTGCTGGCGCAGCTCCCGCTTCACCTGCCCACGAACATCAACTACATACTTGCTCTTAGCATGGCGGTGCGTCTTCTATTCCATTACCAGCCTTTGGTTCAGCCCGCTGAGGATGTCCATGTCTTCACAGACAGAGTATTGTATGTCTCGAGGCAATGCGGCGCTCGCCTGGACATACATCAGCACAGCGTCCAGAATGAGCCAGGCGCTGGGATTGCATCGCCTCGCGTCGCAGACGGGACACGAGTTCGACTTGAACGTCCGCCGAAAGACGAAGCTGTTCTGGTCCGTGTTCGTTCTGGAGAAGAACCTGTCGCTGCAGCTCGGCCAGTCTTCGACGCTACGCGATCACGACATTGCCGTACCTCTGAAGCACGTCCGGACAGGACACCACGTGGGAGGCTCCCTTTGTATCATTTCGCCCAAATGCCTTCGCGTCTCACACATGGAGGGGAGGGTGTACGATGACATCTACAGCCCCGAGTCGTTGCTGCATTCGCCGCTGGCGAGGAACAGTCGCGCCAGGATATTGATATCTGAATTGAAAACCATCGTGGACGACACGAGCTCCGCTGAGGTAAGAGCAGGATCAGAATTCGAACGAGGCAAACAACCCTGCGGGGCGAGACGCTCACAGCTGATTTCGTGTTGCAGGTGGAATTCTTGCATGACAGACGTCGTCTTCTGGGAGACGGAGTCGATGACCTCCTGACCTGTTGCGAAAAGGCTTGCAGCTTTTCCTTGATGTGTCTTGTCTATCGCAGCACGTCAGCAAACGCTGGTTACTTCAGCAGAGACACTGTGGCCACAGCCAGGGAGGCCATCGCAGAGCACATCCGCTGCATGGATCTGGTGGGCTCTCGTGACGCGCTTCTCTTTAACAAGTGCATTACATGGTGAGAAGGATAGTCTACACTTGACATGCAACTTGGTGATCTTCTGACATGCGCGCAGGTCGCTGGTCTCTTCTACATGTGTGCCGTTCTTCGTCATCCTCGGACACGCGATACAAACAGCCAGCGATGTTGACTTTTCCCTCCTCGGCTCACTCGTTCACTCATGGGAGGCCAACTGCGGTTGCTCTACAAGCGCCGCCCGGCTTCTCAAGATGTTCAAGCCGATCTACGTGGCCGCCTGTCGCTACATGGAGTTGGGCTTGCATCCTTGCCCAGACGTGGGCAACATCTCCCTCGAAACCATCTACCGCGAGACGATTTCCCGTGCCGATGCTTCCCAGTGGTTTGATCTTTCGGCGTCGCTGAAGCTGCTCGTGCCTCCCGAACCGGTGGTCCTGGGCGACGGAACCGAATTCCGAAGCGATTGTGATACTGCCAATGGGCACCTTGGGAACATGGGCGCACTTGCGGACCCTTCTTCAGACGCGGCGAGACTGCATGCCTCTGATTTGGGTGATTGGTTCATGCACAGTCGGTACATGTGCCTGATGGATGGGGTGGGAGAAGGGCAGAGGTAATAGATGACTGGCAGGCCAAGGAGATTTGTTTTCTTCTGCATCTGTGTACGAGTACTCTGTGGTATACAGCCTTCAACTTCATTCGCTCATTAGGCGAAGCATCTGTCTGCGGGCTATCGGAGCGGCAGCCGCACCAACCCTGCTCAACTCGGCGATTCTCTTCGGCATGGCCAAACCTCAACTTGTGTTGCCCAGACGGCTGTTGCGGAACCAAGCGTCTAACCGTCGACCATGGATGTGAATGAGTACGCCGGGACTTCATAGGTGGAAGCATCTCCATCCTCTTGAAGCAGCATCCGCCCTGCTTAGCGCGACACCTCACACCACTTGACGATTCCTTCGGGAGCATCGTCTTTCGTTTGCCAGTAAGGCTTTGCCTCAAAGGGTTCCCTGTAGAGTCCACGTCCAATCTGCGTGTCGCGTTTCGCCAAGAGACGACTTTCAAGCCACAGTTCCTATTTGACCACCCATATCATCTTGCCCGCTTCCACCCCCCCCCCCCAGATGGCTTGCTGGGATGTTTGGACGCCCGGTGAGTGGTCCCAATCAGTTCCTATTTGACCACCCATATCATCTTGCCCCCTTCCCCCCCCCCCCCCCAGATGGCTTGCTGGGATGTTTGGACGCCCGGTGAGTGGTCCCAATGATGGCCGGGCGCTTAAGCTGAGGTTTTGTGGTGCTGTGCCTCACGGCTGGTCAAATGTCCCAAGCCACCAGGAAGATCGGCCCGCCCGAACGTACGTGAGAAGTCTCATCTCCGGAATGTCGCCAGCATCCAGGTCGAAGTGAAGCTTTTGACGAGAAGCAGCAGGGCGCTAAGCTGGAGTTGCTCTTTTTGCTAGAAGCCCTGCCGTGCTTTACTGGCCAAGCAAACCATCGTCAACAATACCATGAAGCCGGAACCGGGGGAGAAGAGCAGGGTTCGTCCCTAGTCGGCCCACCAAGGCTGATATCCCCAGACTTGGGTGCAGACTGTGAACTTGGGGTGCATGAGTACCGGGCAATGCTACCGCATTTCCGGAGGGTGCTCCTTTCTCGCGTTTGGAGCCTTGCGACTGGCTTTGCATCCCCATTTCTGCCCATTGTTGGCTGATCAGAATAGCATCTGATGTGCCACACGACGAATCTCCCAGTTAGGTTCCGAGACTTTGGTGGCCATCAGGGCTCCTAGATGGCTCATGGGACATTGGAGAGTTCTCAACGCTCTCCTGTCGTCCTGTCTGGCTCCCACCGCCGGAAACCAAGACCACTATCCCGCTCAATGCTGCGAGTCTGGTGGTGTGCCAGACTTTGCGGTGTATGGCCAGACACACCCCCGTGCCAGAACGAGACCTGAATTCCATCTCAGCGGAGCGTTACCCCATGTTGTAGAGTAGCTTAACCCGCCATTTGGGATTCCGGGGACGTTCCTGCATCTCCTTTGGGCATGTTCGGACCTGTCATCCGATGGATGGCCCAGGAGATGCAGTTGATGTTCCCCAGAGACCCAAGAGTCAAGGTCCATAAAGACGACGCGAGGAGCCAGCTGTTGGGAATTTCAGAAAAGGCTTTGCTCTTCATCCCCATCCTTCTACCGGTTCTGCGACATCAACTTCCTGCAGTGAGCTGAGACTGATCAACATGTCTGCCATCGACGAGAAGCACGAAGAGGTGCACGACGTCAAGCATGCCGTCGTCGCCACCAAGACCGCCGTCGGTGATGAGGCCTTCCAGCAGGCCATGATCAAGGAGCCGCCCAGCTGGTTCGGCAACCCTCTCCTCATCCCGGCCATCATCGTCGCCTTCTGCTGCTCCACCGCCAACGGCTACGACGGCTCTCTCTTCGGAACGCTCCTCTCCAACAAGGACTTTAAGGCCTTCTTTGGTGTTGACAACAAGGGTATCGAGGCCGGTACGTGGAACCCACCCATTACTTCTCGGTTGACCCGTAGGCTTGCCTGACTGACGGTGGGTGATACGGACAGGTATCGTCACTGCCATGTACCAGATCGGCAGTGTTGTCTCCATTCCATTCATCGGGCCGGTAATCGACACTCTCGGCCGCCGCAGGGGCATGTTCACCGGCGCGCTCGTCATCGTCATCGGCGTCATCATCCAGGTCACTTGCATCAACACCAACAGCGTCAACCAGTTCATGGCCGGCCGTTTCCTCCTCGGCTTCGGCGTGCAGATTGCCGCTTCGGCCGGACCCATCTACGTCGTCGAGATTGCCCACCCGGCTCACCGCGGTATCTGCGGTGGTCTGTACAACGTCATGTGGCCCGTCGGCGCCCTCGTTGCCAGCGGTGCTGCCCGCGGCAGTCTTCCCTACGGCGGAAACACGAGCTGGCTGATTCCGGTCGGGCTCCAGGCCATGTATGTTGCCCCTCCAGCATCCCATTCGTGCGTGTATGTATGCGGCGGACGACGCTGACACGATGGTTGACGCGCAGGTTCCCCGGCATCATCGTCCTCGGCGCCCTCTTCCTGCCCGAGTCCCCTCGCTGGCTGTACACCAACAACAGACGCGAGGAGGCCCAGAAGGTTCTCACCGACCTCCACGCCCACGGCAACCCCAACAGCGAGTGGGTCAGGCTGCAGCTGAACGAGTACGAAGAGTTCCTCGAGCTCGAGGGTTCCGACAAGAAGTGGTGGGACTACCGCGCCCTCTTCAAGACCAGGGCGTCCATCTACAGACTCATGTGCAACTGCATCGTCGCGACCTTTGGACAGCTGGCCGGCAACTCCATCGTGTCGTACTTTTTGAGCGCGGTTCGTAAAAGCCTCCTCCTCGGTTATTCAGGGTGATGAGTTTGCCGAGAGATTGTCAGCTAACGCGGCTCGACAGTTCCTGGACACGGCCGGCATCAGGGGAGACAAGAACCAGATGAACGTGCAGCTCGGCATGAACGCCATCCAGATCGTCTTCGCCTCGGTCGGCGCCTCCTTCACCGACCTCGCCGGCCGCCGCCCCATGCTCGTCATCGTCAACATCCTCTGCGGCCTCTGCTGGATCGGCGTCATCGTGCCCGCCTCCATTGCCAACATCACGGACAAGGAAGACGAGTCGCAGATCCAGGCCGTCGACGGCAACGTTTCCCGCGCCATGCTCGCCTGGGTGTACATCTTCCAGATCTGCTACAGCGTCGGATGGACCCCGCTCCAGGCCCTGTACCCCGTCGAGGTGCTGAACTACGAGATCCGAGCAAAGGGCATGGCCTTTAGCGGTCTCTTCATGAACACGGGTGAGTTACCAGGGATCCCCCCCGATGTGAAGCATCAAGAGTGCTGATTGCGTGACGCAGCTCTTTTGTCGACCCAGTTCGGCTGCCCCGAGGCCCTCAAAGTCATCCAGTGGAGGACCTACATTGTCTTTTGCTGCTGGTGCTTCGTCCAGGCCGGCGTTCTCTACCTCCTCGTCCCCGAGACCAAGAACCGCACTGTAAGTCGACTGATTCCGCTGCTATCATGGTTCTTCTTCCGGGACAGAGTCGTGCTGACCTCGTTCGCTTCCAGCTCGAGGAGTTGGATCGCATCTTTGCGTCCAAGAGCCCCGTCAAGGCCTCGACGGAGAAGAAGCTCTACGAAGTCGACGCCGATGCCAATATTCTCAACGTCGACACGGTCGAGCATCGCAACACCAGCGCCATCTAGACGACGCTCGGCAGAACGGCCCCGTCCGTCTCTCTTTGGCAATTTCCAGTTTTCGATGAATTTACCTCTTGGCTGCCTACTTACACCGCACCAACGCCCTGGCCAATCTTTCGTTGGTGATATCCAAGACACCTCGTTCGTTACTTGTTGTTATGCGATCCACGCTTCCGGGGTGGCCTCTCAGGGGGGATCTCATGAGTGGACACCACAGAATGCCAGTTGATATAATGATAATAAACCATAATTGCGCTGGCAAGATTGTTGAGTATTCCCGAGTGTGACGTGGCTAGATTGTGACGTTTGCCAAACAACAGCGCCTCCCAAGTGTCGACTGACATTTGACTTGCCGTCCTGGTAAAATTCACCGATACCATGTGGCAGTATGTTGAGGAATTGGGGCTGATATCAAATGGCCTACTGAGCACGAAGACGACAGGGCACGACGATCGGAGGTCTATACCACCACAGGTGAGCATTCGCAATTGTGTTGAGTGTCTGCTAATGAATATAGCGCATGTAAAATTTCGTATTGGGTATCGTAAGTCGCTTGCTTATAAACATCAAGTAAAGGCGTGCATCCTCCCTCCCCTTCCAGTTCACGCTGACGAGCTCGAATCAAAGCTCACATCCGCAACCACCGGGCGGTGATCCGAGATGAACATGCCGTCCTCAAACTGATTCGGCAGAACGGCGTGGCTCAGGAAGTCGACCCCCTTGGCCGCTGTATTCCTCACAAACAGGTAGTCGATGAGCATATCGTCCGCGTCGGTGTTCAGGTTGCTGACGACCGGCTGCGCCGCAAAGCCAAGCCATGCGCCCAGCTTGGAGGTCAGGATGGCGAAGGGCACCCACAGCAGATTACCCCAGTTGACGTTGTTGAAACCGGTATACGTGTGGATGAAGCCCGACCGCCGCGATGCCGTCGTCACGTCGCGAACGTCGTGCAGCGCCCCCTCGGCGACGAGGATCTGGTACGCCGCGTGGTCCGACTCGACGTTCAAATCACCCCCCATAAAAACTGGCGTCAGGTCTCCGGCCGCCGATTCCCACTCCCTCGTCAGATTCACCAGCAACTCGGCGCTCTTGCGCTGCGCAACGGAACCCTGGTCGTCAAAGTGCGTGCACATAAAGACAAAGGGGAACCCCGTCTCGACGTGGGTGAAGTTGCCCACCGTCACCAGACGCGCCATGGCGGCATCCCAGCCCTTGGAACCGGGGACGTCCGGCGTCTCGCTCAGCCAGTACGTCCTGTTGTCGACGAGACGCCACGCGTCGGGCCGGTAGAAGATGGGCGAGAACTCCCCCGCGGCGACGCCGTCGTCGCGCCCGACGCCGACGTGGGCCCATTTCGAACCGAGGTCGGTGGACAGGTCGAGGAGCTGCTGCTCGACGACCTCTTGCATGCACAGGAGCGATTCCGGGCGGCCGGCGGTGATGGCGTTGATCTGCGCGGCCATGTGAGGCCTGCGGACGCTCCATTTCTCCTCGTTGGACTCGGGCGACGGCGTGGCCCAGCGGACGTTGTACGTCATCAGGCGGACGTTGAGATGGTGTGGCGTGGAGGTGGTGTTTGCGCTGTAAGCGCCGACGATTCCGAAGAGGAACGCGACGAAAGTTGCTGGCCTCATTGCGAATGGCTGCACAAAAGCAAGACGGTAAGAAGAAGCAACCGTGGTGAAGGGATGCAAATTCGACAACAGAGGATCTGGAGTATATTAGTATTTACGAGTGACAAGACGTTCCCGGACTTCCGGGGGTGCCAAGAGCACAAATAGAGTGCATTTCCAGATTATAAACGTCAAAGTCATGACCACGTACTGCGTAGCATACGCTTCTCGGCCGCTTACGACTAACCCCCCCGGATCACGCGCCCATGGCGTCAGGGTTCGTCCGAGCAATTACTCTACCAGCGCAGCGCAAGCAAGCACCAAGCAGCCCATTAGATTGGTGACGCGCACGCACGTTGCGTGGTTGATGAGTCGGGTTGATCGGACTCACGTGGGGCCGAGAGAGCCGCCCATTTGCCGTGTGGCGGGAGGCGGGATGGATGGGACTCGAGGAACCAACAGAATACGTGGGAGACATGGGCCAGACTAAGCGGCTTGGTACACGTAGAGCGAGAGGTGATGATTCATCCTGGCGAAAGACTGAGGGCCTTGGCTGGTGTTGGGATGCTGACACTAGATATTAGTAGTGTCACCACCAGCGAAGCGTTGATTTGAGACAGGATCCGTCCAGTTTCACGACATGCAGAACGCAGCAGCAGTCTCTGCACACACTCACACACTCACACACCTTGACACACGGCATCCACTCTTCACTCGCTGGCTTCCTCGGTCTCGGGAGATATCTGCTCTGCGTGGCGTGGAAAACTCTCGGGACGTGGGATGAACCGCCGATCCCAGCGGACGGGACGTGGGGGCGAAGCCACATTGCGCTGTACGCAATATAGGCGAATACACGTATATCCTGGCTTGGGTTACGTTACCATCCGAGGCTGAGGTAATCCCCTGCCTGGACAGTACACAGTATGTTGTCATCGTGAAAGCCACGACCTGAGAGGACAAGCCACGAAAGCCACTTGGTTGCCCTGATTAATGACTGCCCTGACTAACAGTCATTAGTCAGTCTCCGGCATCGGTCGGGTCGAGTCGAGTCGAATCGAGCGAGAACATAATTTCAAGCACAAGGTAATTACCTCCGTACATTGGTACACAGTACGGCGTTACCCATGGGCGAGACGTCCGGACATCCTGGTAGACTGAGAAAACCCCTCTCCGGAGCATCTCTCGGCACGACTCCGACTTTCCTTGCCGGCCGAGGTAAGGTTCCGGTATGAAGGATATGGATGTTCCTAAATATTCGAATTTCTAACCTTTCCCCTCTCCAGCCTTTCCCTTTTCTTTCTAGACCTCGACGGCCAGACTGGTCCAACACACCAGGGCTAAGCTTACCCGTTCAAGCCAAGGGTCATGCATGCTGCCGTCATTGTCTTTTTGCCCATGCTGTCTACAAGTAACCTACCTACTGTGCAATAATAGTTAGCAGTCACCCAGGGCAGGGCAGGGCACTCAGGAGATGAAGGTCTCGTTTAGCAGCGGCCAGGATCTGGCATGTTTATTTTGAGAATTTGACTGGAAGCGGCTTCAACTCCGAACAAGTGTTTTCATCTCTCATCAACACCCGTGGTCTACCACCGGAAATGACATTGCGCAGTTCTATGCCATCTTCATAGAGCAACAGCATCATTCGTACCCGTACACATATCATGTATACAATCATCGAACCACGAACTCCACGTAATCTTTAGCTGGGGCACACAACTTGTGAGTGCCCCCCAACCATTAACTACTGGGTCGGCTATCGGATCTGCGCAGTTTCGCACTGACGTGTAGCCGAGTCCGACCATCTTCCATGGGCCTCCCGTCCGTTTCTGCTCCGCTCTTCGTCGGTGTGTGGACTTCCAGCCACCCAAGCAGAAAGTCACCATCGCCCCAATCCGCGGCGTCAAACCCCCCTCGATTCTGGCGGCTGGCTTTCCCGGTGCTGAATATCCCTCAAGAGCCAGGGAAGGAAAAAGTTGGAGCGGCAAAGACAGGGACAGGGTTCGACACGTGCCGTGCAGAGATGCATCGGCCGCGGATGACGGCTCTCCCTTGCCCTCCCTTGCCCCCTTTTCCACCTTCGTGTGGAGATGTGCTGTCGACTCCTCTTGAGCGGACCACACAGAGGTCGATATGTAACTTGCTCAATCCACCCTGTACGAAAAGACTCTGTTTTCCTTTGTGAATTTGTGTGCACAGATGGTGTGTTCACTGCCTTCTTGTTTTGGTTAATTTCCGCCGGAAAACGCGCAGCCCCGTTTGACCAACCATCTAAAATGGATTTTATACAGTATTTTGTACATTGGTGTCATCGCCAAATAGGCCCTTTTTTTCAACTCCATCGACAACTGGGCACCGCACCCTGTCCCATACCCCTCCGGAAATTCCATACTACTACCGGCCGGCGGTCTCGGTTGGTCCAGGCCGGTTGTTGGGACACGTCCCAGTCGTCTCAATGTCGACTTGGTACGTGTACTGCGCGTGGATTCCGCCCTTGTGGTCGCTCGCGAGGAGGTCGCCCTTGTCCGAGTCGCCGTCCTGCAGGCGCTCCCAGCTCTCGTCGCCGCGCCCGTGGACGGTGGCGAGGCTGAAGCCCACGTCGGTCGGGTTGCGGAACCGGTCGCGGCTGCGCGCGTCGATGGGCTTGCTGCCAAAGGTGAAGAGGCCCGTCTTGGTGTTGTTGCTCTTGCTGGGCGTCGAGTTGTCCGTCGTTCCGCGCGTGCGGGCGATGAAGCGCCGCAGGGAGGGGACGGAGGAGGCGATGCATCCGATACCCGTCTCGACGTTGGAGCAGAGGACCGTGTGGGCGACCCAGACTGGTTTGGTGTCAGCCGAGAGTCTCGAGACGGGCGAGGTCAGCAGTAGATGGGCACAACGTACATTGTAGGTTTGTTTGGGCCTTGAAGTGGTTCACGTATGGGATGCGGACCATGGTGATGATGGATGCTCTGCAAGGTCAAGTGGTCAGCGTCGGTGCCATTGCTGGCATCGTATTGTTAGAACTTACACAGAGGCAAACGACAGCAGACCAAAGACTTGCAGCTTCGTTTGCGTCTTCATCTGCGTCCCCCAGAGGATGATGGCGGGAACGACGACCAGAGCCAAGTCGGTGACGATGGCCGAGCTGGTCGCAACGTGGCCCAGCGCAATCAGCACGTCGACGTCAGCACACGTTCCCTCCCCGGCCAGAATCATCTGCGGCGTCCACAGTGCCTGTACGGGTCGGCAGTACAGCAGAGTGCCGACGAATGTGATGAAGAAGGACGCCCATGTCAGTCCCAACAACACCCAGACGGTCATCTTCAACCCCCTGTCCGTCGTGATGATGCGCTGGATCGTCAAGCAGACGGACGACTTGACAAGGGCCAGTGCCACGACGTAGTTGAGGATCCAGACGATGTAGATCTTGAGCGCCTCCGACCACAGCCACTGGTTGAGTTTCTCCTCGAGCGTGCCCAGTCCGATGAAGCATCCGTACACCGCCAGGCCGACGACAACCACGTATGAAACCTGTTGATTCAAATCAGCCAAGGTCGGCGGTATTGGTGTTTGACATAGACATCACATACCGTTCCAGCCGCCATGAGCGCATCGTCAAGCCCAAACGTCCCCTCGGCGAGACGCACCCGCGTCCGCAAACCCACGCAGATGACGGAAAACACCACAAAGATGCATGATATGACGATGATGGCGAGCGGGAGGTTTTCAGGCGGGAGAATTCGCAAATCGGGGTCTACCGTTGTTGACCACATGTTGATGGGGCGTATATCTGACGGGTCGGGTTCGTTCGCGAGCGCACCTTCACACCACGACACGGGAAACGAGTCAGATGGATCAACCGAGAAGAGGCTGCCCCGTCCCTTTAAGCCGCCAATTCAGTATCGAGTACAGGGAGCTGCAAGGCCGGCAGATCTAATCTGCAGGGGAAATAGAAACCGTGGGAAGCGGCACGGCGTGGCTCTGCGAGGATAGCTGCAGGAGCAGACGGACGAGGAGCAGGAACAGAACGAGATCAGAACCGGGATAGGTTTCCATGGATGTAACCCCAGACATGCTGCTGCTGGGACCGTCGGCTCAGGTTGGTCTGTTCGGAAGCTGTCACTGGAGAACCGCTCGCAAGCGAAAGCACTTACCAACCAGGTTCACGCTTGGCCCAGGATTCGTATTCCACATTCATAGGTTCCAGATTTGTAAGACGTCGACCGGTTCTGCCCCATATTGAGTGGCCAAACGGGGCAGCCCAGATGGACTGCCAACAACGAACGTTCTGGCTGATGGGCCTTTTATCAAAATCCACTCGAAGCCGTAGAACACCAATCACGATCGTGAAGGTCAGGAAAACGGGCCCTTTCGCCGTTGGTACTTGGGGGCGAAGTCGCGGCGCACGAAAGGACCTTCGGCCGCTGGGCGGAGGGCCGAGGCTGCACTAGACGAGGGTCCGTTGCAGAAGCTCCGAGATATCTCCACAGCACTAGGCGAAAGACATCACCAGCGGCCGAAGAAGCCTGCAAGGAAGGCCCTCTTCTGTGCTTGACAGCTGTCCAATAGCGGTAATGGAGGGCAATAGTTACATGGTCAAGCACGTACGAAGACCAGCGTTGCTGTCTTGTTGACGACGACCTGGGGGCATTTGAAACGCGCAGATCGAACGGGGGACCGGCGATTGGGATCGTCATTATTGAATTCCGTCACCGTTGCGGAAGGATTCGGCAGCCATGTTGGCGTCGTACGAGAGTGAGACGAGGCCGCTTTGGGTTGTTGGTGATATCGTTATGCGTATGGATCTGATATAGAATCAGACTGACAACCTGGGTTGGACAGGCGTAGACTGGGATCCCGGCTCAAGGCCAAGTCAGAGGAGACCCGGTCCACTTTTGCATGTAATGACTGTGATTAAGTTGCTAAGCTATAGAGATGACGAAAAACCCGGCAAATTTGACAGTGTACTGGAGCACAAAAACTGCAGACATGGTAAGGCTATCAAACAATCTTGACCCGCACGCCCGTGGTACCCTTGGCCGGCTCCGGGACGAACATGTCGTGGTCGTAGGCGACGTCCTCGTCTTCCGTGTCGAAGAGCTGCATATTGGGCAGGACGCGCAGGGCGAGTGCGGTCAAGCACAGGTTCATCTCGCACAAGGCCAGACTGGTGGTCGTATAGTTAGCACCCAGACTCCATTTCGTGCCGCCCAATAAGGTGTAGCAAGACTCACTTCATGCCCAGGCAAGATCTGCTCCCCTTGGAAAAGGCCAGCATTCCGCGCTCGACGTCCTTCCTGCGCTGGTTGTTCTCGTCGAGCCAGCGCTCCGGGACGAACTCGTACGAGTCGGGGAAAACACGTTCGTCGTGATGGGTGATGGCGGAGGACATTCCGATGGCATATCCACTAGGGATCACGTACTCGACCGGCTTCTTGTTGAATTCACCGCGGTAGACCAGGTTCTCCTGGGTGGGGATACGCGCGGTGCGAGCGGACACGCCGTAGGACAGGCGCAGTCCTTCTTGGAGAACGGCACCGAGGTAAGGCAGGTTCTCGAGGGCGGTCCAGGAGGGCAGCTGGTTGGGGTTGTCGACGACGGCGGCCAGCTCCTTGCGCAGCTTGGCCAAGAGCTCGGGTTTGGTCAGCAAGTGGTAGGTGATGACGGACAGAGCCCAGCTGGTGGTCTCGGTGCCAGCTCCGACGACGGCGACGGCCTCATCGGCCAGTCTGCGAGGTTCCTTCTCGAGGAGGTCCAAGTCTGATTCGAGAAGAGAGCCAAAGATGGTGACACGGTCGTGGCGGATGCCGGCGTCGAGTTCAGTCTTGGTCTTCTTGACCTTGTTGGGAATGTCAATCTTGAGCGTCTGGATGAGAAGAGCAATGTCGGTGGGGAGGTAGTTGATCAGCCTGAGCTTCGTTAGTTACTTCTGAGCCCCAGAGACCTCGGGACCAAGCATACCATTCGCCGAGCACGGCCAGAGACTTCGTCCAGGGGAAGAAGCGGAAAACAAACACCGGTCGCAGGAACGAGGCGGTCGGAGCACGGAAGTTGGGATACCAGCCGTCTTGCTGCAGCAGGCCGAAGCTCTCGCCAAACGCATAGCCTGAGATGGCGTCAGAGGTGAAGCAGCTGTAGGCCATGGTCACGTCAAATTCGCCCTTGCCGGACTCGTTGAGCAGTTTGTCGCAGAGCTTCTGGACGAGGGCTTGGACGTCACCCTCCAGGCGAGCAATCATGCTGCGGGAGAAGAACTTGGCGAGGGGGATGCGACGAATGCGGTGCAGGTCATGGTCGACGGTTCCGAAGCCAGACTCGCCCAGCCTGAGGTTGTCCAAGTCAGTGAGTTTGTTGGACTCGAAACTCCAATGTCACCTACGCTGAGCCGTTGATCTGGTGAACAGGCTTATCGCGCTTGCGGCCACTGACGGCGTAAATCTCCTCGGCAAAGTTGGCATCGTTGCAGTGGACTTCGTTGGGGTTGATGCGGACGATAGGGCCTGGTCGACGTTAGCGTTGCCATGCCGAAAGGACGGACAACAGATCCACGGACCATATTGCTCATGCATACGGCGGATTTCTCTGGTGTATCGGCCGAAGAGAATGACATCGTAGTAGAACTCGGGCATGTACGTCGCGGCCGAGAGTTTCGGGCCGGGAATGTGGCTCAACGGGTGAAGCGGCGAGATGTTGTAGATGGCCTTGAAGACCTGATACATCAGCCAGAGGCCGATCAGACCCAGCACATTGCGAGCGCTGAGGTAAGACGCTGAGACGTCGAGAGGCGACGACGTGGACTCGAAGGTCGACATGTTGGTCCGATTACCGAAAAGGAAGATGAAGGGAGGCCAGAACCGAAGTCGAAATCTGACAGCAGCGAAGAGAGGGCATTATCGTTTTCTCTCCTGCTGCCTCATGCCATGTTCGTGTGGAGAGAGTCCGGGGTTCGTGATGGCCGAGAAAGCGCTCCACATATTCTGCATTGGGTCTACACCCGATGAAGCCAGTAAGCCGAGGTTGAGCAACGTTGAGACCAGGACTGGTTGCACAGAGATCAGCAAACAAGTAGTCTGATAGCCTCCAAAAGGATGTTGTGCCCGTTGTTGCATGGTGCTGCTCGGTAGGTATCGGCAGTTGCCCAGACGAGCGAAACGTGGGCGTCGTGATGCTCGGGCGAGTGAATGCAAGATGGGCTGATGAAGACTGGATATCTACTTACTTTTCACCCGGATCGAAAGAGAGTCTGCAACGAAACCGTTACCAGAACAGGAAATCTTGCCCAGGACAAAAGCAGAAGGGTCTCGATGGGTCGAGTCCAGTAATGGAGTTGTCAAACGGCCCGTGGACAGGGCTCATGGAGATTTCTTCAGCACCCGAGGGCTATGGTTGGCTCAAGGGGGGACGAGGGCCCCTGAAAATTGCATTGATGGATACCTACCCTAGCATGGTGGACCCCGGACATCTTTCGGCTAGATAGAAAGCCCCTAATTACGAGACTACATCTCACCCGACTATTAGGTCCTTAGTTCACCTGACCTAACTATTAGTATTAACCTGACCTGACTATTATTATAGGGTTTTATAAGTAGGGTATTAAATAGGCCTATATTAATAATTATATTCCTAAATAATACTTAATAGCTAACCCTAATACCTAACCCTAACCCTACTATCCTAACCTATATTTTTAAACTAATTAGAATCTAGTAAGCCTATTTTTCATTTAAAATAAGTAAGACTAGTACCCTATAGTAATAGTTAGGTCAGGTTAGTACTAATGGTTAGGTCAGGTGAACTAAGGACCTAATAGTCGGGTGAACTTATAAGGGAATAGCTAAAGGCCTGGTAAGGGAAGGAGTAACAGTAAAAAATAGGTCTCTATAGGTTATAAGACTTCAACTTGGTAGGCTAACTAGTAGTAGCTATAAGAGGCTTTTATCCTATAGTAGCCTAAGGCTACTATATCACGTGATCTATATATATATAATAATCCGATCCTAGCTATCCCAGCTCTCCGTATAGGCTATAGGGTATATCCTTACAACTATCCCCCCCTTTAAAAGCCTTAGGCCCCAAGGCCTATAAACGCTACATGGTTGCTTTTTGAAAAAATGGCTTTGCCGGCTATTTGCCGATTATTTAGCGATTGATAATAAAAAGGATTCTTCCTATATATGTATTAACGTACGAGAGTCATCCTATACGTGTATTAACGTATAGGAGTTGTTTATCCTATATGTATATTAATATGTGAGGGTTATCCTATACGTATATTAACGTATAAGGGTTGTTTATCCTATACGTGTATTAATGTATGAGGTTTTTGTTGCTGTATTAAGCGAATAGTGCTTCCCGTGGGTATATTAACCCACGAGGTTCTGGTGTATTAACTGGGATCTTTAGGGCTAAACCTAGGGTATCTAACCTTTTTAGTATATTAACCGGAAATCTTTAGGGTAAATCCTAGAGTGTCTAACTTTTTCCTGTAGGGTTTCTCGTGGCTAATTAGGTTACTAAGGTATTTTATTACTAATTAGGTATATAGGGTTTTTTATTTTCGCTAAATTTATTATAATTCTAGTAATGTTTTGGTGAGTTTTTGGTAAGGTATTCTATAAGGTATTCTATAAGGTATTCTATAAGGTATTTATAGTAAACTTTTTATAAGGTATTTTTACTATACTATGTAGTTTTAGGTTTTACCTAGCTTTAAGGATTTTTTGGTAAGTTTTTAGTAGTGAGGTGTTTATAGTAAACTTTTATAAAATAGCTTAGTTTCTAGTAAAATATATAGAATTCGTTATAGTAATAAGTAGCTATAGTATAGCCTAACTTGCTATATATTCTATACGAGGGGTATTCTTTAGGGTGTAACCTTTTTACTAGGGGGCTTTCAGGCTCCCTATAATATTTAGTCGCTGACCCCTTAGTAGTAGCGTTTCCGATACTACTGATAGATACTCCCTAGGAGCTTTAAAGGGATCCTTGGAAGGTTTCTTAGAGGTACTTAGCTGCTAGGGTTATTACTTTAGGTACCTAGTTATCGAATTTCTAGTATTATAAATACTTTTGTAGTTTAGCCTTAAGGTAATAGAAGAATATAAAAGTATAAAACTTCGAAACTTCTAATTTAGGGGTACTTAGGGTTTTATAGATAGCTAACTATTCGGCGTAAAACTTTAGTAAGGACTAGCTTTTATATTAAAATATATAAAGTATACTATAAAAGTGTAATTCTTATAAAGTTAAGTCGGTTAATGAATAGTAAGTAAATACTATAAAGTTAGCTTATATAGGGTTATATAGGGTATAGTAGTAATTATACTACTATGTCTAGAGAGTATAGGTGTTACGGGCTATACCTAGCTAGTTAACTCCGGTTCTACCTAAGTCCCGATAACTATACCTAAGAAGTTAGGTACTAGTAGGCTACTGGTAAGCCCCTAGTATTACTTTTAAGCAAACTTTTCACGCCTTTTACGAGAACTTCTCTTTTACTTTTTAGTTCTAAATAAATAGTATTTATACTCCTTATAGTTAAATTATAACCTAGGCCTAGTTTTTTATATATTTAGAACTTAGATTTATCCCCTATATAGGTAATACTAGGTTAAACATAGCTCCTTATTAGTTAAGAAGAGATACTAATTAGTAGAATACTACTCCTAAGTATAAGAGATATTAAGTTAAGTATAGTTCCCTATTAAATAAAAAAACTAGGGTAGAGTACTACTCCTTACTAGTTATAGTCCTTGAGATACTATTAATAGAGTATAGCTTTTAACGAAGACTTATAACTAGGTATTAAGGCTAACTATTATTACGAGATAGAGGGAACTAATATTCCCCAAGAGACCTCTATAGCTAGTACTACTATAGAAGAGTTATTATAATAGTATTTAAGTATAGCTATTACCCTGTTCTACGAGAAGATTATAGTACTAATTACTAAGTTAGTAGAAAGGGAGTTAGAACTTTCCCCTAATACTACTACTACCCCCCTAGAGTTTACCTATATAGTTTCTACCCCTCGAAGAAAGTTTTTTCCCTTCCCTAATAAATTCTTAAGTAAAAAAAAGGAGTATAATACCTAGGCTTACTAGATAAGGGGAAAATTAAAGATTAATCGGGATTTTTTTGAGATAGATAAGTAAAAGTAATATCTAGTTTACTCCTACTTAGATCCCGGGGTTTAGTAAATAGTAGAGATT